>OMNZ01036504.1:0-18380 GCA_900303255.1 Lesueurigobius sanzi | reverse complement strand
AATCTAATCAATCATGTGATCATTTGTAGACCTGATACTGTTATAGACTGAGGAAGTTTTATATTGTCTGTATTTGTAAATAGAGTATAATTCTTTGTCCATGTCTGTAACTTTTCTTGTTGTCTTAAATGTACGAGGACGACCGATGGAAAGTAGCTCATGGCTAAATCTGGCGCATTTACACAAAGTAACATGGGTTAAAGTTTTAAAAAATCCTGAGCCTGAACTTCTATGAATATATATATATGTATGTATGTATATATATATTTTATTATTGATGTTATAACATTTTATAAATGTGTAAACAGATTAAACATCCAACTAGCAATGGTGGAAGAAGTACTCAATGTTCTTACGTAAGTAGTAACTGTACTGAGTGTTAATTAATGTGCATTCTTCAAATAAACTAATAAAGAAATAAAGAAAGAATGAAAGAATGAAACTAGGGCTGCAACTATCGATTATTTTAGTAATCGATTCATCTATCGATTATTTACATCGATTAATCGAGTAATCGGATAAGTATTTCAATTGTATTGAAAAAATATATTTCATGTCTTTAGAGCAGATTTTGAAAGGAGAACCACATTTCTGATAGAAATAACACTATTTATTTTTAATTTCTCATTAGTTTATCCCTAAAGACACTGATTGGTCAGTGTCCTGACTCCTGAGAACCAAAATAATGAATGTTAAACATTAATAACTTTCACATCATCTACATATTAGATTTGGACATGTTTAAATGACATGATCTGTGGAAAAATATTCACCCTACCTATTAAAGAGACAGGGTTTTTGTCAAAAATACAAACTTATTTATTTTCTGGCTCAAATTAGACAATTCTGCAAAGAAAACGATTAATCAATTACTAAAATAGTTATTCGAGTAATCAATTAATCGATTAATCGTCGATTACTCGATTAATCGTTGCAGCCCTAAATTAAACCATAAATTTAAATCTGGCTTCATCCATTATTTAGATTTTGTCGCTGAAAATATATAGGTAATCTTGGCAATTTTTACACATAAAATGACAGAAAACTTATAATATTTTTCCCCTCTTACATACCAGAAAAAGGGGTTTCAAATAGATACCACTCACTGTATTTACTATTTCCCGGTGTGTCTTCGCCCTAGCTAAATTGTCCCTTCTGTGTTTCCGTTGCTCTGATAGTGATAGATCCATCCACAGACTGCAGCGCTCCTCTCGCTCCCGCCTCATGTATCGGGGACTCACACTGGGCATGTCAGGCGGGCAGCCGGTTGCCGCGGGCGACCTGCAGATCAGTGATGTGGCGGTGATGGCTCTAATGAAGCTGACACAGCACAGCCTCCCCGCTCCGGGCCCCCGGGGGCCTCCTGCTCTGCGTGAGGCTCCGCAAACACTCCACCCCCCCTGCCGCAGCTCCTGTTAGACATGCGCTCCCTTCACTGGCAATTCCAATGCGCCGTTTATGATTATTATTCTGTGGAGTACGAGGGTCAAACTGAAGTGGGTCAGAGTGAATAAACATGGATGTTGTTATGTTGTTTTCATAGTTTTTCCTGTTTTAATGGAATTTTTTTTTTCACTTCATCTGCTGCACTTTAGATTTTTGAAATGGTACTTGAGTTATTCCTCTCATTTATTTGTGAAGATTGACCCTCTGTTGGTTTGGTTTTTCACTTGCCAGGCAGTAGATCCAGAGGAAAAATACTGACATTCTGTGGATGTCTGTGTGAGTTCTCAGTTGTGCAGTAGCTGTCCATCATAACCAAATATTCTTCAGTTGTCAGTTGTGCTCTGTAGCTGAAGTGTAGGAGCTTTGTCAGCTGCAGTGAGGAAACCTGGACACAGGGGAACTTCATATAGTAGACAAGGGGTGTGTCTCATTCTCAATGTCGCCTTGCCTCGAAACTGACTGCCTCCGAAAGCCACTTCCTTAGGGCTGGGCATGTTTCCCTCATGGTTTAGCCCTGGTTTAATCTTGGTTCGGTCTGTGATATGGCCCAGGTTTAGTCCAAGGTAATCATCGTTTCATTCTGTCCCTTGTTTTGTCCTTTTTTGTTTGGACCTGATTTAGACTTTGATTTCGGTCTCTGCTTTAGTCCGGTTTACTACTTCTTCTTTAGTCCTGGTTTAATCCAGATTCAGTTTGTGATATTGTCTGATTTTAGACCTGGTTTAGACCTAGTTTTCTCCTGGTTTGTTCTGGTTTAATCATAGAAAACACTGAATCACGATATGACGATGTTCCCAAAAAAGCAGATCGTGATGGATCACAATGAGATCACATCACAATTCAATTTTTATCATTATTTTGCCCAGCTTTACTTCAAATCTAAGGCAAGGTCCAAAACGATCAGCTAATGGGAGACACAAGTGACATCACAAAGTAAAAAAAAAATCATTCACAGGAGACGGGAGGGGAGTCCATGAGGAGAGAGCAAACTTTGTTTAATTTCTGTTTTTTGGCTGGAGGTAAAGGTAATAATCTTGCTGTGTCAAATTGGACTAAAACTAAATAAAAAGTAGTTAACGATGATTAAACCTATGGCTGAAATGTACAGTTATTTTTTTTTTGGCTAAAAAACAAAAAATGACCAAAAAACTAAAAATGTTAATTTTGACTGCATAAAATTGAAAGCAGCGTTTACCAACTAAATCTCAAAAAAGACCAAAACATAAGATAATTACTTGACCAAATCTTGATTACAACTTTAACTAAATTAAATTAAAGGCACTACACCTGATTTTTCATATTTTTTTACATTTTACATTGTGGTCCAAACACATTCCAAACTTTCCTCACACATTTCCTAATCCTGTTTCTTCTTATAGAGATGAGTTTATAAGCACATTTCACAACTGGCAAGGGTCACTTTTTTGGTTCATAGTCATAGAAATACTAGAAAACTAGCCTGCAAACCATGAAATTGACAATAAATGCTTTATATTTAGATGCAGAGTATTATTTGTGTAAGTTTAAAGGAGGAAAATACAAATTTCATTCCACTACTAGAACAAAAAACAGGTATAGCCCCTTTAAAATACTTTGTTGTCCAAATGAACTCTGTATGCAGGTCTATTAAGAAAGTCAAAGCCTATATTTTGGCTTTAAAATGTGAATGTCAGCCTTTACAAGTCACACAATCCCCCTTCCACCTTTTTTTTGTTGCTTTTTTTAAACAACCGTCCTGCTTTATAGGTGATTTTGGTGCAAGGACAACGAAGGCTATACAGATGTATCCTTGGATAGCCACAGCTAACCAATGCACATGCACATTGGAAAAGCACTTTAGTAGCGAGTGACGTGAAAGCCTGACCATGCCCATATTTCACCAAGGCAAGGCTAGATACCTCGAGCCATTGAGAAACAGCCTCAATGACTCCACAGTACAGATGATGCCTGAAGAAGCTTTGCCTTGGATGACATGTGTGGATGTTGTGCAGGGAGTCGAGAAAATGCAGGATGGGAAACTCATAAAGTCTCAGATTCAATCCTTTGGTGATGTTTTCTTATCTTGAGTTCATGCCCTTTGAATCTTCTGCTGCGTATGAGTCATTTCTATTCATTATGAAAGCACACTGACTGCGGTTGTAGGAAGACTTCCAAATAAAATGGAAATAGTGAATTACTGAATGCCTTTCTTACTGCTTCAATCTTTTTCGATTTATACAGAATTAAAGTCATGCCAATTGAGGACAAAAACCTGACGAATCCTTCTTCCGTTTTGTCTTTCCAGGAGCTGCCCATCTGACGCGAAGAGGCGGGGCAGAGCAGCTGTGTCCAGTGTTCACCACCTCTGACCCGGAAGTCGAACATGATCTGAGAACAGCCCGTCGCATCGCACCCTGTTCCTCTCCTCCTTCTCCCTCTTTTTTTTGTTTACTTTCCTTTTTTTCTTCACGCCTCCTGGGCGTTTGATGAGCTCCGAAGGTTCTCTGGAGGCAGCGCAGTAGACGTCGCTGAGTGAGTGAATCGATTGGTACATCGGTGATCCGTGAGCAGACCCCGCCCCTCGCTCCTCCCACCACACGGCCGCCATCATGGGGAGGAAAAAGATTCAGATTCAACGGATCACAGACGAGCGCAACAGACAGGTGAGGCGACGGGGACGCACGAGGTGTAATGCACACACTGTGAGGGGGAGTGGTTTAAGGGGAGACACTGCAGGCTCAACTCATCTCTTACACTGCAAAAAGTGATATTTTGACAAGTTAAATTTGCTTGAATTCATAATATTTTACCTTACCTTGCCAAGTAAAATTATCTGCCAACAGAAGTATTTTTGCACTAAATATAAGAAAAAGCATATAATTTGAAGTAAATCTATATTTATTATCTCATTTTTAGTGCAAGAACTTGTTTTTTCTTCATTTCAGTTCAAAAATACTTGTTCCATTGGCAGATAATTACACTTGACAAGTTAAAATTACCCAGAATGAGGTCAAATAGTATTAATTCAAACAAATTTAACTTATCAAGAGATCAGTTTTTGCAGTGTAATGCTGGGGTGTCCAAGCTTTTTTCATCGAGGCCACAATCGGTGGCCAGTGCAGTGAAATATTCAACTAGGTTAATTTAAGAGGTTTAATCCTTTCCCCCACACCTGTATTTAGCCTGGAACTATAATTTTAGTTCTTGTTTTTTGAGGTTTTAAGTGTGTAGAATTGTTAAACTTTCAGGAAAAAAGTATCATATCTGGCGACGTGTGCCAATTCAACAGGAAGCTTAGTTGTGGGGCACCAAAAGTTGGTCTTAATGCATAAACACTGGAACTGGAAACAAATAAATTACTTAAATTCATTTATTATTGCACTGATTCAATGTTTCGCCACAGAACTATTGGGAAATTGTAAATTCAAAGACCATTTTCTCAAAATTCTTTTTCTCACATTGTGGCGACAACATTTCCACTTGAGTAACTCCTACAGACTAAACTTTCCAGTCTTGGACTCAACAATATTCTGAAGGTTTTAACTTTTGAATCCACCCCTAAAAAGCGAAATTTAGATTTTTATATTCACTAATAAATAGGGCTGGGTATCGTTCATTTTTTTTCCAATACTAGTACTTGATGATACTTGGCTTACCATACCCATACCTGAACTTTTATCGATACCGATACTAAATTATTTGTCATCTGCACAAAAAAGTGTAGATAAGCTTAAATGACCCAAATTCATCTTATTTATCTAAATTTGAGCTAAGTTTTAGTGGCTCATTTGACCTAAGGTGTTTATGACTTGTTTCAATAGATTTCTACTCATTTCCTTTTTTATTTAAATTTATTTGCGAATGGGGTAAGAAAATTGGTCTTGTCCTTTTGCCAGTTTTATTTTTTCCTAATTCAAGCCAGATTACCTTAGAATCAGTACAGATTGTCATGAAATAAACCAAAAAATGTTGATGGCAGCAGTAAATATCTCTAATCTAGTCAAACCTGCTCTAAACTAGAGTAATATTCTCAAATCGAGTCATTTATTCTCGTGCTTGATTTTTAGTTTTGTTGTAGAACCATAAAACAGAACAATAATGATAATTTATTCAATAAAATACTTTTCTTTTAGTGTTTTATCATTTATTTGAGCTGAAACACCTAAGTCACTTTCTTTAGTGCATGTCTCAGACCCACCAACAAAATATCCCAAATCCCTCCTCTAGTAACAGGTCTCCCTTTATAAAAGCCATTGTGGATCTCAATTGGACTACACGACCTAAATAAGGATCAAATAAATAAAATGTTTACATATTTGCAGTTATAGGTACATTCATAATCAATAATTCTGCTTGTAATAATCAATATTGGCAAAGCATCTTATTGTGTGTGCAACATCATCATGATACATTGTACTATACAAGACCCAATACCATTTGCTCAAAGTTTCTCACCTTTCAAAGAACTAAAACGGTTGCTTCCAGAAATCTAAATTCAACACGCGCTTCAGTTTAATGAGCGTGAAAATTATTTGTCTTAGACGTGCCATTTACCCCCTTCTCCCATAAACAAATTCCATAAATACAACAGGAATCCGAGGCGGCACATTCTCACGGGGATACGACACACATCCCATGCCGCATAAAGGATACGGCTTCCTTTTCACTCGGGGGCCATAACTCAACAATAGCAGCGGGTTTTATGAGGCTCGGATGACTGTACGGGGCCGTGACGGGGCCCCTGAGCACCCCGGCACTGCCTAAAGTAAAAGATTCAAGAATAGCAATGATACCAGCGTAGAAGGGGGAAGAAGAAAAAAAACAAGCAAACAGTCCCTCCGGTAACATCATTGTCAGGGAATGAAAGCGTAAATGATCCGACTCAAAGTGCTAAATGGCTTTTCGGTCCATTGAGGAGATTGAGTAATGAGTTTGACTTCCTTATTGTCACATATGGAGTTCACACATATTCGCCAATCTTGGAAAATGGGTACAAGTATATACTGTATGGCTTGTGATGGGGATTTTGATGCATTGCTGACGTCTGTCCGTCTTGATTGAAAACCGGATTGTTTTTCTTGGAAGGCTTCATCTGTACTCTGTAGTTGAAGTGTAGGACATTTTCGCTCTTCATCCAAAGAGCTTCGTCAGCACTGAGCAAACTTGGACGCCAGTGGAGCTTATAAAGAACCAGTAGGAGGAGATTACCTGCAAGTCCCACCTCTCTTTGTTCTAAAGGCTAGAGAAAAACACTGTTGTTGTCAGACTCAACAACCCTATTCACACCTAATCACTGCTCATTACCTTCTTATAGTCCTGCCCTGGACTCTGGCCCAACCTCAGTTGCATGACAGAGTGCTGGATAGTAATAATGTAATAGATTTGACCAGTTTCAAAATGTAATAAGCCATCCATCCATTTTCTTCCGCTTTATCCGGGGTCGGGTCGCGGAGGCAACAGTCCAAGCAGAGATGCCCAGACTTCCCTCTCCCCAGACACCTCCTCCGGCTCTTCCTGGGAGATCCCAAGGCGTTCCCAGGCCAGCTTTACGACCTCGTCTTTCCAGCGTGTCCTGGGTCTTCCCCGGGGCCTCCTCTCGAGGGAGGCGACCAGGAGGCATCCAAAACAGATGCCCGAGCCACCTCAGCTGGCTCCTTTCGACATGTAGGAGTAGCAACTCTGTTCCGAGCTCCTCCCGGGTGACTGAGCTCCTCACCCTATCTCTAAGGGCCACCCTGCGGAGGAAACTCATTTCGGCCGCTTGTATCCGACATCTTCTCCTTTCGGTCATGACCCCAATCTCATGACCATAGGTGAGAGCAGGAACGTAGATCGACTGGTAAATCGAGACTCTATTGACCGATAACGTAATAAGTTATTACGTAGTTGCAGTAGAAGTAGTTGTAGTAGTCTATTTCAGATTATGTTCCTTATGTGGATACATGGTACAATACAAAAAAAAAACATTCAAGTTATAATTTGAAAAGGAGAAGGTAGAAGTAACATTTTCTCAATTTCATTCTTATGTTTCATTTCCAGAATTAAAAAGTTATATTTTACATGGATGGATGGACTCTTCTGTTCGTCTAATGTTGAATACTGTATGCTCAAAAGGAGCTGACTGAAGCACGTTATTGGCTGGTTATAAGCAGAAAACCTGTGATAATGTAATACATCCAGCCAATAATGTAATAATACAATAAAATCAAGTCTTCCTCTCAGAATTTGGTTTGGACAGTTAGTAGCAGTTTGGGCCAACAGCTTTGATTGATGTTTAATAACCAGGCGATAACGTAATTCCTTATTATGTTATCATCTTTATTACATTATTGGTCAGTAATTACGTTGTCGGCTTATTACATTTTGAAATTGGTCAAATTTACTCTTATCGGCTGTTATTATTGGTGGATGAATTGAATTGATTGATTCTGGTGCACATCAACAGTTCTGAATCAACAGGAGTAAATAACCACAGTTTTTAAGTAGCAGAGTGACAAATAATCAATTTTCCAATACTTTGTGGCACAATACGATACAGATCATTTTATTTTTGCTAATATTGATGCTTTAGATGACCTCATGCATATTGATTAACAGCGTCATGCATGAGGCTGTTGCTCCACCGCTTTTCAAGTCAAAGGCCAGTAATGACACGGCAGGTGAAACCATTGATTTTTCACGATGTGGGTAATTTTGAGATTTCTGTGCATTTAGCTCCATGTTAAAGTAGAAAAATGACCAAACTCACCCTTTACGATGGTTATTTTATGAAGTTACACCAAGGGGCGGACCAGGAAGTGACTCCAGCGGCTCCTTTTTCCTTTGACTTTCGCTCCTCTCATCTGCGTTTCCATGCATAAATATTGACATATTTGGTATCCACGTGGAGTGCGTAAAGTCCACGACAAGACACTGTACTTCATTTATGAGAATGTCCTCCTTGGGACAAGCCAGTGAAGAAAATTTGTGGACAACAACTCGCGCAGACGCTACTAAACTTTAAAGCCAATTTTCAGAGAGTGACGTTTCCACTTTACTCTTGCATCGAGATAATCCCTTCAGTAGCACCAACAGACTCCAAACTTTCCAGTCTTGTACTTAACAATATTCTGAAGATTTCATCAGAGGGATTTTTAACTACTTTATTCCTTGCCTGATTTATTGAGGTTTGAATCCCAAAAAACAAGGCAAAATTTGAACTTTTCCCAGATTTTTTCACTAATAAGTAGTTTATTTTAAAACTAAACAAGATATCAAAAATCCCCTGTGGACAAATCTTTGTAGCTAGTATAACAACAAAATAAGACCATAAATTTAAATCTGGATTTATCCATTATTTTGATTTCGTAGCTGAAAATATAGGCAATTTTGGTAATTTTTACACACAAAATGCCTAATTTTTGTATGAAAACATAAAACGACAGAAAACTTGCAATACATTTTTTTCTCATATTTATGTCAATAATATACCACAAACGTTTCAAATTAATATCACTTAATCTAAAATGTTTCCCTATTCTGTAGTGTCTCACCCTTTAAGCTACTCTGAAAACCATAAAAGTAAACTAAACGACAACGAAATTCCCCTTGTGGATCAACAAAGTCTGAATCCGGGCAGTAGAGGGCAGGACTTGGACCGAACACTGTCACAGAAATAAATTACTTTTAATGATGGTGTTTGTAATAATAAATTAAGATTAAGATTAACCCAATTATAATATTTTTTCCTTTTGTAAACAGGACTGTGGTTTGTGTATTTAAATGTAAATGAAGTGACCTGGCATTGAATCTGAAAATCCAACGCCCCTTTTTCACTTGAATACAAAAAATATGGAGGATGTAGTTGTTGTTTATAAGGTAACTATGATAAATCACATATGTTTCTTTAAAATAGTGCTATATCGTAGGCAGCATCGGCTTATCATTAAGTTTTTGTTACCGTAAGCCATGTATTGCATCGAATCATGAGATACCCAGAGGTTCCCACCTTCTTGGCATTGTTTCATCACTTCTGGACACCTTTAGGCCTCATTGTTCCCGAGTTCACTCCCCAAAGTTATCTCCGATTCCAGCCATGGCACTGAATAAGCAGAAGAAACAGAACTTCTTCCCCAAAAAGTATTGCGATGTCGAAATGAGACTCTTCAAGGTGTAACAAGTGAGATTGGGTTTGCCGCGGGGTCTCGTAAATCACCTTTCACATCCTCATCAATCTTAGCGGGGCTCATATTCGCGAAGAGATGCTACGGGTGCCTGGAGGAGTCGGAAAATCCTCGGCAGACAGTGGAGCCAACTTTTGGATCAAGTGTCCAAGTGGAGGTCAATAAAAAGGTGTGGAGTGTGGCTGCATGCGTGTGTAGTGTCAAATAACAAAACATTATGTTAGTTCTGATTGGACTTTAGTGATTACAAATAGGGTCTCTGTGAATGGAAATCAGTGTCTAAAATTGATTCCAGTGGGCACTAAATCTACATTTCTTTGAAACTACTGGCAGAGCTTGACTTTATTTATTCTTTAAGTTCAGAAATACAAAGATTATGCTCCAAAATACATTTAGCTGCATGTTATGCTGAAATCTTCTGCTCATTTTCACAAAAATGTTAATTCAAAAGCGATAATTGTTGTTTTCAATTCACTCTTTAGTTATACTCATTTTTAACCAGGGCCCGCCCACACTGCCTGTGACGCTTCACCAAATTTCGTGACCAAGTCAGTCTGGCCAAGTTGCCCATCTCTGCCATTTCAAATCTCCCCCGGAATGGGGGCCAATGAAAATGTAGCATTTCCAAAGGCTTGATAGAGGCGTGGTCTGATTGGTTGAAGCTTCCCAGTAGCACACAGAGGCATTTCATGGAGGTGGGTTACGCCGCCCTCTGGGAAACCGTTTTACCAGGCAACTTGGCCAGATTACAATCACAGAGCTTTGTAGTCGCGACAGCCAGGCTGATTAATCTTGACAGTTTAACATATATCCAAATTGGTTACAAATATTGAGGGTAAAAACACATACATCTTTTGCATTTTTTCATTTAAAATATTGATTTGGGGCATAAAAAGTATTAAATTACTTGCTGCTACCTAGCAACTCAGTATAACGAGGGGAGTTGATGGACTGCAAAAGACTAAAAAACAATTGTTGACTTGCGGATTTAACTTTGACAAAGGGAAGCTTTGTAGTGGAGGCAATCTGAATGCCGAAATGATCCTAATGGATTTGGTGAACACATTTTTGAGCAGATTTGACAGGAATTCCATTTGTTATTAAATGTGTCCTTTGGGCGAGACACTGCAGGTGAATGGGGAGATACTTTCAATTGAGTGATATCAATTTGTTTTATGTTTTATGTACGTTAAATCTATGGTTACAAAGATTTGTTCAGAGGCGATTTGTGATATTTGTCAGTATTGTCAGTTTTTTAATATTATTATACAGTATATTAATCTGTAAAATTTCCAACTTCCCCTTGTTTTGAATCAGGTGATTAACTAAATATTGAACAAACCTTCAAAATATTGGAGTCTGGAGAGAAAAATGCATTTTGAGAATAGGATAATTGAACTGTGTAGGTTCTCAGTCGTACAGGAGTTGTCCATCATAGGCAAAGATTCTTCAGTCTTCATCTGTACTCTGTAGTTGAAGTGTAGGACGTTTCCATCTTAGTCCTGAGACAGAAACCGATTGACAATAACAACCTTAGAGTGAAACCATCTCCACTGCCATAGAGAAGTGTCAACAGCCTTAGAACTTAGCCCGGGGTAAGACAATAGAGAGGTAACGAGCCATATTAAGTGTGATTAGGCTAAGATGTTCTCCTTCTTTTAGTACCAAGAGAGGAGGGGCTTAGAGGTTAACTCCTCCTTCTGGTTTACTCTTAAGAGACCCATGAGCGTGCTCAAGTTGTTATTAAGCTGATGACGATCTTTGGACTAAGATCGAAACGTCCTACACTTCACCTACAGAGTTCAGATGAAGACTGAAGAATCTTTGTCTACAAGGGTAATTGAAGTTCCCATACAATTATAACAATTACCGTATTTTCCGGACTATAAGCCACACTTTTTCTCCTCGTTTGGCTGGTCCTGCAACTTGTACTCTGGTCGGTGTGACTAACTGGCCTTTCAAGATGAAATGTCTGTTCTTGGTCTCGGATTTTGTGAAATAAATTTCCCACAAAAATGCAGCTTTTAGTCCAGTGCGACTTACGAAAAAAAACTGTATATGTCATTTATTTGTTCCCTGATGAAAAATATATGTGTGAAGAGAACAAACTGGCTCAAAACCTGAGGGAAAAACAAACGTATAACATTTGAGAGATGACTGAAATTAGAAATGATAAGCTAATTCAAGGATCTAACTAAAATCTGGAAACTAGACATTCGCCTTGTTCTCAAGGGATATAACAAAATAGTTGCATCGTGTGTGATGTCAGCCCTTCAACTTCCTAATTCAACAGAGCATTTTGAACTTTTGAGGAGACTCACCGACTCCAAAACAAAATACATCAGAAAAACTCCAAAAAAAAGCCACTTTAGCAACATTTTGGTCCATCAAGAGTAAATGGAATCATGCATAACCCTAGTGCTTATACCATGATTGTTTTTTTCTTTCTACTTTGAGTTTACGGCAGAGTGGTGAGCGTTGAATTGCGAGAACATGGCGCCTGTTCCCCTCCCACGTGTTGATTCAGAGGCTGCCATAAGCTCCAGCGAACAAACAGCGCTCAGAGTGTGGGCCCCGGCTGGAAATGTGACAAAGAACACATTTTTTACACAGACAAAAAGCCGAGACGAGCCAGGGATTGTCAGGGAAATTGGACTCAAATCATGATTCATTTCCACTGAAGAGCTTTATGTGAGAAGGAGCCGCGGCGCCTCTGATAAGGTTTGACTTAACCATAACCTCCGCAGCCAGCGCGCTGATGAAATTTGCTGTAACTACTTTGCCAGTTTTTTAAAGTTAGGTGAAATTGCCAGTTAAGGATTACATTTAGCTCCTTTAGTTTTGGCCATGTTTGATGAAATCTGGTGACAATTTTGAGTTTAAAGACGTATCATGCAAATTTGGCTTTTTTGACCATGTTATAGCCTTGTTCCCACATCAAAAACAGACCTGAAGTAGTATTTCACTTCATACACGCAGTTTTGAGTGACTTTACTTTGCTCGATTCTTCCTGGTTGACTTCTTCTACTGTTCAGAGCTTCGTTCTTTACTTCCTGGTTACAATTGTGCCATTGTTCAAACCTGCAAACTGTCGTCCATGTTTTGTTTAACGCCAATGATCCGCTCTGTGCTGAAAGTGTGGACACCGCGGTGCCTCAGAGTTGCTAGCCACGTTGTTGGATGAAAGAGAAAGTTTGTTTTTACTAAATTATTCCCACTGCTGCCTGCGGGGGGAGCTCCAGGCCAAATCCTCACTAGCTCTCGTGTAAGGCAGTATTTCAATTTGTAGAACGGTAAATATTAATGCTTGACAATAGGGCTGCGATACAGGTATGCAATATCGGACACATGTAATATATTTTTAAGCAAATTGAGACTCCAAAAACACTAAATCAGAACCAAACCAAGGCCAAAACATACCTAAATTAGGAAAATAATGACTAAAACTAAACTTCTGCACATTTATAAGTTCCATTCATGTTTGGTTTTCGAGTGTGATGGCAAAAATGTAAAAAATCTCAGTCAGACGGAAGACTTTTGCGGTATTTTGCGGTATTTTGTGGCTTACGGATATTGCATCACGATTTTTTTTTTTTTGCGATGTATTGTGCAGCCATACTCGACACCCTGATGAAGGTTATCAAGCCTGTTTTTAAAGTGATAGTCGGTAAGTTTGCAAAATGAGGTGGAGAAAGAGACATTTTGAAAGTAAACAGCCCCCCTCCCCTCCTGATTGAACCGGAAAGCACCTCCCCACACTTAGAAAAAAAAAAATCTAAATTCTGTCACATACGATCAATAAAGTGCATTCTCTTCAATTTATAATACATTGAGACATCACTTTTAGCCTCATTTGCCTGATATTATGCCCACTTTACAGTTCTGACCCACTTATTTTTTACTTCTATCATAAGATAAGATAAGACCTTCTGACGCTTCTGAAGGAGTTTGCAGTAGCAGACGAAACCGGTAAAGAAGGTGAAGAAAAACCTCCTGTCTTTTAAGAAGAACATCGTAATGTGTTTAAGAAGACAGCATGAATCTTTTTGTGAAACCATATCTGTGTGCCAACCCATCAAGAAGCCTGTTCTCTTGCATTATTTTACACGAGAGCTTACCAACTGTAAACAGAAAGGCCTCCTCCTGACCCTGGAATCCAACCTGGGACCTTGTAGCTGTGAGGCGATAGTGTTTAACGCTGTGCTTCAGACTTGCTTTCTGCTTCCTATCCTTTCGGTGTATCTGGCGACACAACGGGAGGAACGGTGAGGTGAGAAGCGAGTCGGGGGTCGAGAGGGGGGCACCTGGGCTACGGCGCCGACTCGGTTGCCCCTGGATACGACCCCGATATCACTCGATTTGTGCGGCGGCGGGGAAGCTGAGAGCGAGCGAGCGAGTGAACTGGCGCGCCGTCGAAGCCCGGGTGAGGAAATATAAGACAAAATCGGAGGAGGATGGATGGAGCGTGGGAAAGGAGGAGGCAGGAACGGAGAGATGGGCGCTCGGCATTATCCTTACAATCTTATCTCGTCTCCGAGCTCCGATACGACTTCCTCTCCTCCGCTCCCTCCCTCCCTCCTTCCTTCCATCCTTCTTCATTTGATTCATTCTTTCTGATTACATTGAGAGCAGTCGGAGCCGCCCGCAGCTCCGCTAATACAGAGCCCTATAGAAAAGATACTATTACCCGCGCGGAGAGGGAAGAGGTACTTACCGCTTTCCAAGATCTCATTTGTAATGGATCTTAGACACGCTGTGGTTACTGTGTGCATGGAGGAAAATATGGGCCATAAATTTTGCCATATAGACCAGGGTCGGACCATTTAGATGGGAAATAAATAAATAAAATAGATATCAAGCCAAATTGTGCTCAATAGCGGCCTGAAATTGACTCCCTCACGCTGCCAATATAATAACTTATTCTGAAAACAAAGTTAAGTTAAACCACTAGAAGGAGGACATTATTTCAGAAGGTTCTCTCTCTCCCGAAAAGTGGAGGGGTGGAGTAAAGCCAAAATATTTACTCAAGGAAAAGTTGTGTTACTTGGAATAACCAAGTAGCTTTCGTTGGGGCTGTCTCAGGATCTACCAGGCATCGAAACTTGGTAACTAAAGGGCGAGAGTGGCGCAGATGGTACAGCGGGTCGTCTCATGATCGGAAGGTGTGGGGTTTGAATCCCGGCTCCCGCTAGCGCACTCTGCCGTTATGTACTTGGGCAAGACACTTCACCCACCTTGCCTCCAGTGTCTGCGTACATTGGTGCATGAGAGTGTGAGAATGGGTGAGTGTGCCCTGTTTCCTTAATATACTGTAGGTGGAAAATACAATTTATAAAATTAGTATATTTTTTAGATACAGTGTGCTCTTAAGTTTACATACCCTTTTAATCTTTTGGCCATTTCTCATAGAATATGAATGATAACACAAAAAATATTTCTTTCCACTCATGGTTAGTGGTTGTGTGAAGCCATTTATTGCTAGAAAACTGAGTTTACTCTTTTGAAATCATAATGAAACAAAAACTACTCAAATGTCCCTGATCTAACGTTTACATGACCTTCAACAACTGCCAGGAAAATTGCTCAGGAGCAAAGAAAAACTCAGCGTAAATGCAGGACTGACAAAATTGGACTCTCTGAAGTTTGTTTCAAGATGAACAATATGTCAACTTTTGATCAGGGACATTTGACTAGTTTCTAGTTGAAAAGCACAAACAAACAGAACAGGTTTATTTTTGTTATCATTCATATTCTGTGAAATGCATACGTGTACATACCCTGACATTCTGCCTGGGTATGTAAACTTTTGAGCACAACTGTATATACCAGTCCGATACCGTTTTCTTCCCCCGATTCCAGTAGCTAGCCCTATTCCCTTCCCATCAACCTAAAATATTCTGCGTATAGGCTAGTCCTCCGCGCTTAGTACGACCAGACGCAACTTCTCTTTCTTCTGCTCGTCACTGCAGCGCTGGATCGTGCCGTTCCAAACCTAATTGTCCTTTTATCCAGTGGTACTTGAACGGTAGCGCAGCGTTTGGCGTTTGTGTTTCACAGCTAGAAGGTCCCGGGTTAGATTTCCGGGCCGGGCCTTTCTGTGTGGAGTTTGCATGTTATCCCCGTGTCTGTGGTTTCCTCTACTACTAAAAACATGTACAAAAGATCGGGATGAATGAGAGTGTGTTTGTGAGTGCGAATGTGGGACAACGGATGGAAATTGGCCCAAGGCTACAATCCAGAGTGGTGTGTTTACATGCATTCTCATGATGCACTGTCCCAACCAAGTAAACAAAACAAACAAATGTACAAATACTAATCAAATATTGCTCCAATGAAAGTGAAGTTTTCCCAGTGAAAAATGTGCTCAAGTTAAAGTACTGAAGTATTTGCATTATAAAGTATGTATTCAAAGGGTTAGTACATTTCATTTTAAATGAATGTTCTGAATCTTCAAAAAACACGAAACATATAACATACAATACTTCTGAAGATGTATTTCAGTCTTGGACAAACCATTGTGTGGTTAGTGACATTGAATGATACATCTATCCACTTGTCTGCACTCCGTAAGTAACAACATCCTCCAAAATTCTACTTAAGTACAGTACTTAGTTCATGACCCCCACTGCTTTTGTCAGGCTGTCGTCCTCTTGCTTCAGACCGTGAACCTCGCACAAAATATGAAGACATTTCCCCAGCTTTCATCTGAACAACAGGTCAAACTCGGGACACGCTCCCCTTCGAAGTTTACCTTAACCCCTAAAAACCTCATTCGCACGATTCTAAAAACCCATTTGCAAATTACTCCTCTTTTAAAGTTGTGCTATTGCCTTGGTTTGTGTACGCCTTGTGGAGATTACCCAAGGCTGCCCGTTGTCCCCCTGATTGGAGAAGGACAGGCATCACTCATGAGTCCACAATAGGACCTCTGTTGGAGCTCACTGCCCCCTTCTCTCTCTCGCTGCTCAGAGCTCCTGCAAAGTGCGCTCCAGCCGCTCTCAAGGTGAGCGGCCTTTCTGCGCTCATACCTCCTCAATTCTGTTTAACTAATTGTGTTACGGCATAATTTGAAGCGCATTGCCGAAGGCCGTCCTGCTTCTGACAGGCATTTGAGTGTTCTGTCTGAGGTTTTATCAAAGCTTGTTATGAAAGCCTCGGAGATCTCGTTGTGCGAGCCATTCAACAGTTCACTCCAGAATCGCTGCTGTGTTATTATGGCTAAATGGAAAAAGGAAGCAACATTTGGTCGTTTGTAGCTTGAAAATTGTCAAAGAAATATAATAAGCTACTGTTGATTGCTTGTGAGGACTTCTGTTCTTGACCATATGAAAGGGCTTATCTAAATTTGCTTATTAACGTGTATAATGAGCACACTTTTTAATTATTTCCAATGGGTTACGTTCACATTCTAGAGTTATATTCTAGCTGGAGGACTAATACAACTCTATGAGAGAGAGACAGCTTTTGAAAGACCAAATGTTTGAAGTCCAAATGTTTTTCCCTGATAATTGATGTCACAAACCTGCCATATTATTCTTATGGCTGAAAGTCCTTTCTACTGGACAACATCACGCACAACTTTTCGAATATTGCCACCACTTTTGGACACCTTTATGAGAAGATAATCAGATCTTAGTTCATATGCCCTGACAGAAAAGACATTGAACTTTGTGACAGTTTTTGTTTCATGTGGATTGGCCCAGGAGTTACAGAGAAATGAGCAATAAACTACGGCTAGAAATCTGTGTAGGTTCTCAGTCGTACACGAGTTGTCCATTGTAGGCAAAGATTATTCTTCATTAGTCTTCATCTGTACCCGTAGTTGAAGCGTAGCATCAATTCACTACTACTACTTCACACAACTAGGAATACAGATGAAGATTGAAGAATCTTTGCTTATGATGAGGCTAGAAATCTGCACTTTGACAGTTACCATAGTTCTAATAATATAGTAGTAATAAACTTTATTTGTATAGCAGTTTGCCAAACAATAGTTACAAAGTGCTTCAGAGAAAACATAGTACAAGAAAATACAAAAAAAGAACAACAATTACCCAAATGCCTTACAATATAAAAAGGTCTTTAGCAACAATTTAAATTATTTAAAATGACTTGCCTGCCATACATAATTCGGAAGGGAGTTCCTCAAGGAGGGAGCACGAACCGAGAAATCACGGTGTCCTCTCGTGACCTCTTGTTCACTATCACTCGGTCAGGAGTATATGGTTCAACATGTTCGCAAAGATAACCAGGCGACAAATCATTCAAACATTTAAAAGTTTGCATCAACATTTTAAATCAATATGGAACTTGATGGGCAACCAATGGAGTGAAGCCAAGACCGAGGTAATGTGCTCATACCTCCTAGAACCAGTTAGAAGTCTTACTGCTGCATTTTGGACTAGTTGCAGACTGTGTAATGATGATCCAATGATGGTGATGTCACATGATTGCAACCTATTGAGCCGCTATGGGCCATCCCACAAGGAGATGTTGACTCCATGCAGAAAGTAAAGATTTTAAAACATTGTCGACCGGACTATGGTTAATTGAGCCCAGGACGTTTTTATCTTCAGACGCTTCTCCGTGCTCTTGAAGCGAAATGTCAGACTGATTAAAAACGCAACAGTTAAAGGCCTGGTCCCTCCTGTGTGAGAGGTCAGGACTGATATAAACCCACCTGTGTCTTGTTTGGACTAAGAAAGTTTCTGAAGACAAGTCAAGTCTCAAGTTAAATGTCCGTAACGCCATCAACCCAGTCCAGACGACGATATTTGAAAATCTATACAGAAT
>OMNZ01036503.1:0-15988 GCA_900303255.1 Lesueurigobius sanzi | reverse complement strand
GTACGACGCTCGTGCCATAAATGCAGCTGTGATTTGATAAAGACGACTTGAACTGATGAAAACAACAATGATTTGATGAAACCATCTGTGAATTGATGAAAAACTTTTATCAAAATGCTTTTTTTTTTTTTTTTTATATCAATATGAATCATTTTACATGTGTCATTTTCATCAAATTCACATGGCCTTTTATCAAATATTTTTTTGTTACTTCCACCCTTCATAACCAGGCACCTATTCAGTTCATTGTTTATGCTTCGTGTAGCTGAATAACAGCCTGTTGTTCTCTATTCTATTGTTATTATTATAACTTGCCTTTCAAGATGAATCTGTTCTTGGTCTTGGATTTTGTAAAGTAAATTTCCCACAAAAAATGCGTCCAGTGCGACTTGTATGTCTTTTCTTCTTCATTATGCATTTTTTGGTTGGTGCGACGTACAATAAATCTGTAAAAAAATAATTTCAACTTGAAGAGTTCATTTGCAAAAGCAGATATCTCCATTGAATTAGTTGCACATTGTTTTTAATATATATTTGTCACCGGACTCTACCGGTGCATCAGTAAAGGTTAAGTTGAATCAATTTGATCAATAACGAGTGACTTTATATTTCTGATCACTGAAATAGATGAGGTCATTAAAACATTGCTCCACAAACAAACTGACAAGCTGATTTGTGTCAATGGCACTTTGCAAATGAACGCATCACTTGTTTTTTGGGGTTCGAAACTCAATAAATCTACCTTGGATTAGATATTGAAAAATCCTTGTGAATAAACAAACAACCATCAAAACAATGTTAAGTACAAGACTGTTTTGGTGTCTGGTACGGTGTGTGGAGTGTTCATGTTCTCCCTGTGTCTGCGTAGGCTTCCTCCGGGTGCTCCAGTTTCCCCTACCACGAAAAACATGTACAATATAGCCAAAAATTCTTCAGTCTTCATCTGTACTCTGTAGTTGAAGTGTAGGACGTTTCGATCTTACTCCAAAGATCGTCATCAGCTACTGACAGCGTGCTCCAGGCCTTCAGTAGCTGATGACGATCTTTGGAGTAAGATCGAAACGTCCTACACTTCAACTACAGAGTACAGATGAAGACTGAAGAATTTTTGCCTGCGATGGACAACTTCTGTACGACTGAGAACCTTCACAAACAACATGTACAATAGATCAGGATGAATGATGAGTGTTTGTGAGTGCGAGCGTGGGACAACAGATGGAAATTATCCCAAGGCTACAATCCGGAGTGGTGTTTACATTCATGGCTCTCGTGTGTGTTCATTAACATGCACTGTCCCAACCAAGAAAACAAATAAATAAAATATGTTGTTGCAAGAGTGTAATGGAAACATGTGCCTCTCCCAGAAAGGATATTACCATATACTGTATCTGTCTGCCCCTCAGTATACATTTGACGCCGGCTTTTATTTCTTCTCTTAAAAACCTGTTTATCACCTTGTCTATTCTTTTTCTGCAATAAGTTTGTGCATTATCGTTTGTGGCTTGTACTTTTGCATTGCTAGATTGAATTTTATGTGAAGCACTTGTGCTATTGAAATGAACCTTTACCTACAGCATGTGGATATACAGCGTCGCTTTACGTGCATTGGTTGGACCAAACTTTCAATATTTGTGAAAGGATATTTGTGGGAAACACGGATTGGAGGGCGGCCATGTTGCAATCATTTCCTGATAAAGCCTGACAAGCAAAAACATCATCAAACCACCATTGGAAAGGGTGAGTTTGGTCTGTTTTTAACTTTGACAAGGCAGGAATCTCAAAAGGTTACGAAAAATCAATGTCTTAAGTTAACAATAATAAAATCAAGCTGCAATACATGAGAAATGAATTACATACTTACGCACAAATATATATTGTTGTAACTTATTTCCTCCCTGACATTTACCACTCCATACTTCACCCTTGTAGCTCGACACTTTATGGCCAAAACGTAATTTTTCAAACTTTCTGTTGCTTCATCGTCAAAATTCAGCCCCGCAGCATTCCATCAAACCTAACCCGATCATTTCAAAGCCAATCTTTTACATACGTGTTTCATCCGAGGCGATTCCCCGCTCTGTCACCCCCACTAACTCCATTGGCATTGATCGAACGCCTTCAGCCAGACACCGTTCATAACACGGAAAGGTCTAACTCAATAAGCAGGACAGAGACACGCCACGGAAGGACGACCACTCGATCGGACCTCCCCCTGTGCTCTCATCGGCAAACAGGGACAGTGAATCTGTGTACGTGATTCTCGGACACAAAGTACAACCGAAGACATGTTCGATTCTTGAAATACAGCAGGTCGATCCAGGACCAGGACTAACATAGAAACGGATACCTAGACTTATCAGCAATACAACAAATCCCAGAAAATGAGTGTATCTGAAATTGTTACATTTAACATTACTTGCTGTTCTTCCTTGATGGCACATTTCCTAACGTTTTTGCACCCCCCTGTGTGATCCGGTCTTAAGAGCTGTTGTCACAAGTGAATTTCTCCATTGTGAGATCAATAAAGTTTTATCTTATCTTAGCATTAGCCTCACCGGCCAATCACAAGATGGCCGCCACGTTTGCCACGTCAAAAAGCATCATGTCCGATCTAGTGTTTTGTATAATATCTTTGCCGTCAGCAACGCATCATACTGGGGGGCTCATGATGGGAAAGAAGCTTGTTATGGGAATCACTCTCTTTTTAGACAGTTTCTGGTGGACTACAAGCATATTTACCACACATAATATGAAGGCAAGTCCAAATCTGGTCCTTATGAATGTTACCATGCATTCTTAGAAAATGAAGGAGATTGTCCTGTATAAGTGGAAAAAATTACACTAGAATGTAGCATGAAGTTAACGTTTGCATTCTCTGTTATTTATGTGTAGATTCCGGCCATTGAACCCCTTTGTTTCTCTTCATATTTCGGTGTCTTTATATAGGAAATATATCCATAATTCAGCAAGTAGTTGTGGAGGAGTTTTTCTTTGTTTTCCCCCTCACTGCAGTTTCCCGTTTGTGGGCGTTCCCAAAGATGCCGTCTGTATCTATCCCACTCCATGTTTGTTGCGACTGATGAGGAAACTTTCCACTGATCAACTGAGGAGCTTGATTGTGAAAAGTGCTTTGTAAACAGCACACAAACCACGCCAGTTGTAAAAAAATATTGCAGTTTTTGTCCCCAACCGAACAGTCTCAGTTGTGACTGCGACTGAAAGGGCCTATCTCACCGGCCTGGAGACTAGTTGGAGACTTGAGTCTCCATGACGTCCCCGAGATGTCTCCGGGACATCTCTGTGAAGTCTCCCGGTCTCCAGGGAGTTGCGTGAGACTAGTTAGAGACTTTTTCAAGTCTCCAACAGGTCTCGGAAAGGTCTCAATTCAGTTATGGAGATTTCGCAGAGATTTCGTGGAGACTGAATTGAGATCTCCTCGAGACCTGATGGAGACTCCATCAGATCGGATCTTTCTAGTCTCAGAAAAATCCAAACATGTTTGAATTTCCCGCAACTCCCTGGAGTCCTCGTGGAGACTTGGAGACTCCTTGGAGACTCGGAGACGTCCCGGAGACGTCTCAGACACTCAAATCTGCCCCAGGTTTTGAACTAGTTTCAATGGGCCCTTTAGTTTCTAGGAAGTCTCCGAGTCTCTGAGAAGTCTCCGGGAAGTCCCCGCCGGTGAGATAGGCCCTTAAGGGAGCAAGCTTGCAATCCAAGAGACAAAAATGTTCAAAGATACAAGTGCGTTTTTTTTTTTTATTACTTTGTGCAGGGGGATGAGTAAAAGATACTCGACTAAATAGTTGGGAGGTCCATTCTTACAATGGGAACATGTTGAACAAAAGGTTGCGTTCACATTCCAGTTGAAGGGCATGTGCCAATATAACACTACAGAGAAACAGTTTCTGAAAAGGAACTTCCAAAAAGAAAATTGACAAATATTTTCCTTGGTCATTATTTGATTGCGATTTGTTCATCGGTAGATTCATGGACCCGTCGTATTATTCTTATGGCTGAAAGTCCTTTCCACTGGCCAACATCATCCATTTTTGAATATTGTCACCACTTTTGGACACCCTTATGAATCCACAGCAACTACATAGCAACAGAAAACTCAAACGTGACACTCCTCTGTAGCCTTATTTGACATAGCGGCAATTATGGTGAAGAAAGTTGCGAAAGTTTTCAGAAACGGTTGGCAACGACAGCGCGGGGTAACGCTGGGGACTGGATAAACTGCTGTCTTTTTGTTTGTTGCGGATACAAGGTGAATCATGAGGGAATTTGTTCAAATGTAGAAAATAAAAAGTGAAGTCTTGACATTATTTTCTCGCAAGCTGCCATCCGTCTCCTCGCCGGCCTTGCGTCTCGGGAGAACAAAAGCACAAAAAAAAACACAATTTCTGCTTTTAATTAGTAGCTCTCTGTAGACCTTAAGCGGCGTCTCACAGTTAATGAAAAGTGGTGGTTTGTATTTAAAGAGTAGACGTTTTTTAATTGAAGCTGAAATTGTGATCCGTATAAATGCCGCCTAAACGCTCGGGGTATAATGTTTGCTAATTGACCAAAACAAACCAACTGCATAAGCGTCTGTGTAGCATCTGAAATAATGACTGTCCAATCCAGTTCAGCTTAAAGAGGGTTGGCAGATTTGGGCTTATGGGAATCTTGCATTTCATGGCATCCGAGAGTTAAGTGTGTACAAAACTAAATTGCTTCCTTCTTTCGTGTTTACTGATGCAGTTTATTGGGGTGTGTCATGGCAGAGTGGTTAGTAGTTTGATTCACAGTTTGAAATGATAAAACTAAACTACTCATACCTGCTCCGGGTATGATCTCTGGTCATTATTCCGTAGCACCTTGCCATTGTTATTGGGTTGGTCATGCTGAAAAAAGCAATTCAGGAATAGGAGAAAATAAGTCAGACATTAATTTGAGTGATTCTGACTTCCCAAGTTAAAAATTATCTGCGTGATGTAACAGGCCTTGATGGTCTCTCAGATCTGGGGAAGGGTGCAGAAAAATCGTTGCAGCATTGAAGGTCCTGAAGAGCACTGTGGCCTCCATTATTCGCAAATGGGAGAAGTTCAGACCCACCAGGACTCTTTCTAGAGCTGGCCGTCCGGCTTCTGCACCGCTCTTGGTCTGACCCGTCACCTAGGACCTGTTTGGCATGGGAGACCCTGCCAGGAGCATAATGCCCCAGACAACAGAGCTCCTAGGGTCATTCGGGTGCTCAAACCCCGACATTTCAAATCAAAATAGAAATATAACCTTCAACATTGCAAATAGACAATGAATAGCAATTCAAACTTGACCTCATGTTGCTGCTGTTGCTGTGATAAAAAGCCGTACTGTTGTTATATTATGACATCACACACACAAGCTTTTGCTCCACTGGCCAATTACTAAAATTCAGGTCAAATGTTCACATTCAAGTGTTGATTTTCGTTAAACATAGAAAGATACAGTACATACATAAGCAGTGTGAGAATGATCGTCTGCCATTGTCTTTTTTCTGTGACTTGTCATTCATGGTGTTCTCTGCCTAAGGCCAATAGTTGTCAGGTGTTTGCTTTCGTTAAATTCAAGAAAATGAAGGTTTGTGAGAGGGAAGGGTTGTCTAATATCTCCACTCCAGTTCCACGCAGTTTCCTATGGGCCTGGTAATGAACTCCATCCACCATCTCCTCCGAACAGTAATACCCCTAAGAAGATGAATGAAACAATTATTCCTTTACGCCGTCTTTTCCTTACATTCAGTATTCAATTCCCTTGTATCCATTGATTTTTGGACAATTACAAAATCCATACTCCAACTCTTTAAACATGATTCACTCAGCGAGTCAATTTTAGTGACTGTTAAATCAGGTTTAATATTTCTCCGACTCGACTTTCTTCGATTGTGTAAATGTATGAATGAAGCATCTGGCCTTTAGTCGTGACTTGGAAACAGGGATTCAGAAACCCAACTTCACTCTGGTCGATAGGCCTTTTGTTTATTAATTACTGGCAACCTCTGGGTCTATGCGAAAGGTAATTTTGAGTTTGCCAAGCGTGACTACAGTTGCAAGGCCATGTTATGACCAATAATGCGTATTATGTTTGGTTACTGAGCCAATGCCAAACAGTATTCGGCTGTGGTATTCCAATTTTATGCACTGCATGATTAGATTTTTCTTAGGATTTTCCATTTAATCAAAGTTGTCAAAAGTACACATTTTGTCAAGAAAAAGAGCTTTATTTATATAGGACCTTTCGCAGACATAGTCACAAAGCCCTTTACATGGGACAATTTTTCATTCAAGGTGAAGAGAAAAACACATCCCAGTCCTCAAAGTTGGCATGCCGGATCAAACAACAATGAATGGAAAAAGAGGAAGAAAATCCGCACAACCAGCAGCTCACAGAGTTCTTTTATTGCTTACCCCAGATGTGACGTTTCGTGTCAAAGCCCTTCATCAGACAATTTTTCATTCAACCACCACCATTCACACACACACACATACACACAGATATTTCATTCATCCTGGGGGTTCTCCTGGGGGCCCACTTCTGGGTGAAAAAATCTTGTCAATTGTGCTGAGGGACCTGTTGATCAATTCCATGATTTAGCATTCGAAAGGTACTACAAGCAGGGCTCCAAAGCCAGACAGGACACACACTCACACAGCCAGAAAGTTGGAGGGAGGGGAGGAAGCCAGAACACTTCTGCACCCTTCGAGAGCAGGAAGAAGAAGTTCAAGTTCTATCTGTTCTAAATTCATCAAAAAAGGACCTAATCTTGGTCAAGTTGCTTCAAATTGAATGAATTAAGAAAACATCTGTCTATTTCATATTGGATACATTCATTTTACCCACATCCCAGACTGAAAACTATGACTGAGACCTTCCGCAGTCATAGTTTCCCCCTCAATGCAAAAGATCAATTCACAGAGGACGATGAGCGAAAGGCTATGGAGGTTAGTGATGCTACAGTGCACCAGGCCATAGGGCATGGACGTGTTTTTTTTTTTTTTCTTGTTTGCTCCCCAGTTCTGGAATCTGTCAACTCGGGACAAATGGTGGCATTTGGAGGGGTGAAGCCGGGCGGCGTGCCAGGCAACATTGTTATCAACAACAAGGGTGGCTGAGCTTTAGAGGGCAGGCACAGAGAGAGCACAGCCTCAGCCAAAAGCACTGCGGTCTAATCAAAAGTGTGGTAAACAGATTTAATTACAGAACTTTTTGCCACTCAAAATCCGTGGTTCTTTTCGTGAAAGTCCGATGTCTGCATTGGAAACACAGACAGGTCAATTCAGAGCATTGATCATTCAATTTCTCTGTCACTTGCGATATGCTATTAGTGAACCATTTGGCTTTAAAAGTATGAAATTGAATGTAACAAGCGCAATTCACTTAAAGGGCATTGCAGTGACAAGTGGATTTGGTTATTTTTCAAGATTCAATTCAAGATTATTTATTTGTCAAACCATAAAATGGTTCGAAATTATGTTTCTCTCATCCTTGATTGTGGAGCGGGGGGAGGGGAAAGAGGGGAGGGAGGGAGGGGAGGGAGTTCAGCTTCCCGATGGCCCTGTGTACAAAACTGTTCCTCAGTTTTGTACACTTGTTCTTTAGTAGTTTTTAAAACTACTAGAACAAGAAATACTGGTCCAATTGAATATATAATATATGTTTTTGCATATAAGAAGAAGAAGCTAGTTTGCAAAAAAAATGCCACCCTGAAGTACAAATGACCTTTTCGTTGCTTCATTAGTGTGCATTTTCGATATACTGTATATATATATATATATTTTTTTTTTCTCCTGAAAGCTATACAAGCATGCAATTTAAAATGGTTGCAAAAAAAACTAGAAACAAACTGCTCAGGAAGTCAGTACCACAAAATATGCTTTTTTAGGGAAGGTACTCTTTGGTAGCCATCCGTAAACTCCGGTCAATTATCATTTCCCCAGCCATTCAGCGAGCGGGGGAGGTGGGTGTAGGTGATGTCATAGGTCACGACTTAACGCTAGCGATTGGGTCAAATCCAATCGTTTCAAACTTTAAATGAAGATAAATATGTTTATCTTAGGTTCAGGAGCGGGACCACACCTCCACGCCTCTTCCGGTTCCCCACTATTTAAGCAGCTAGTTCACTCACCTCGTCCTCTCGTCTCATCTCTGTGCCCCACCCTCCTCACCCTCTCAGTTTCTTCAATTCTATTGCAGGTATCGGGGGATACAGGCCCGGGAGCCCGGCCCTCTCTGAAGCCAAACAAGCTGCACTCATCCTTCTATCGATTTCAATAAATATTCCTGCATCAATTCTGAGGTTGTGGTCCTTGCTAGTGAATAGGAGTTTGCCCCTCCCACCTGAAAACAGAGCTCAATTGTGAAGGTCCAGACCCTCTGTATGAATTCGAAATGAGTACGAGGGTATGGTAAGACCGGGCTAGCTCTTTGGTGTTGGGGGACAGAAATTCAAGAGAAAAACGAAAAACCAAGGCACTCCTACCACAATATTAATTATCTATTCTAAAAAGCCTTTATTTTGCTGGGCTAATGCATATTCAAATCATTTAAAACAAATTGCTGGTTTCTTCCACACATATCAGCTTCAAACAAGCCTTTCTCTGCATTTTACTGAATTCCCAGAGATAAGTTTTAGTTGTTCGTTTGGAATCGCATACGTGAGATACTGGGGCAAATCCACTGCAACTTTGTCTGAGGATATGGAGATAGATAGGCTCATTAACATCAGTCCCATTTTCCTGGGAGACAACTGAATATGTTTGCCCTTAAATGTGGTCCAGTCTGCTTTCCTAAAGGCTCAGAGGGACTGCTGCTGTCACCAAATCGGCTGCTCTTTGTCATGTTTATTTCCACCAGATCTTGACCGTCGCCGCTCATTCCCGAAAACACTGGTCAGTCTAACCGCTCTGACGGACTATAGTTTTCTACATTTCAGCAAAATCATCCCTTTATATTTTCAGATTTGATGATGTTGTGCTAAGATCCCATAAACGCCCCGGGTCTGGACCGCGGCCCGGCCCCGTTTTAATGTGAGTTTTTGCGGTATTCTGACAATTACCCCGACCAAAGTATTCCTGGCCTATGTCTTTGTTTGTTCGTCTTGAGCGAGGCACAGGGGACTGAGGTTAAGAGACTTTGACGTCTTCGCGGAGGGCAGACGATTGTGGAACTAGGCCAGTTGCGCGGGGCCTAAAATGGAGTAAAAACAATTGTCTGATGGAGGAGAGCGGGGCATCTGTGTGTCAGGAGGGCACCGGGTGAACTTCAGGATGGTCACTGGTAAAACAGGGACTGGATGTACAAATGTTAGGTATTTTTGTGTTTTATTTGTGTTTCTTTATTCTATTACATGTTTAACTCGAAAAAGTAAATTCATTTTTAAGCAGTGGAACCGTTCTGAGCTGAAACATCTGAGACTTATTCAGTCTTTGACGTTAGAACTGGTTTAGACACTTCAGTCTTCCATCTGACTGAGATTTTTAAGTTTTTTGCCAACACTCTCTAAAACCAAACATGCATGGAACTTTTAAATGTACAGACGTTCAGTTTTAGTTATAACTTTCCTAATACAGTTAATTTCTTGGCCTTGGTTTGGATCTGTGTTTTTGGAGTCTTATTTTGACATAATTTGCTGAAAAAGATATTACATGTGTCTGAATTGAATGGAACAGTTTATCTAAGTATCACAATAATCACAAGTTTTTTCAATATCGTGCAGCCCTAGTTTAGACCTAATTTAGTCTGTGTTTTGACCTGATTTGATAATAAAAATCTCAGTGAAATACTAATAACTGAGAGTGGATTCTTTTGAGTAGAATTTGAATCTGATCTTTTGTTTTTGTTGCTTGTGTATTATTAATGTTACTTAAAGGTGTATTGTGGAGCTTTTCATGCGACAAAACAAAACAAAAAACCTTTTAGTGACCCCGGTGACTGTATGGGTGGTTAGTATGGCACAATTTTTTCGGGTTTCTCTGCTGATGGAACCATCACCATGAAGAGAAAACCCACCAGAAAAAACAAAAGAAAATTGATCCTGGAGCGTTATCGAGGCTGATGTGATGGGAAGTAATGGTGCCATGCTACACCACTGATCCAATGAAGTATTTCTTCCACCGCTGATGGTACTACAAGCTTAATAGCACACATACATTATTTCACAGTAATAATTGTTGTAAATTACCAGGAAACGTGCAGCATTTCGATTTTTTTTTAAATGCCTTATCCCTTAGTTACCATTTTGCTTTCACTATATAACCATGTTATTATTGTACTGTATGTAATGTATATTTTGTATGTAAATTATATATTTCATCTATTAAAACTAGCACAGATATCTTGAAGCTTAAAAATAACACCAACAAGTTACCTTCCAAGAAATCCCCTCCGTTATGTAAATCAAAGAACCATTATTTTAGTTTCCTGATTTATCACCCGTGTTGCGTCTACGTTCAAGATAAATGTCTAACATGCCAGAAACAATCTATCCACCCCACAGTTGGCAACGAGAACCATTACTGAGGCATGATGGGAGTGCGTCTGATTGATGGCTCGCACGCATCAGTGTCAGGAAACAGATCAGAACTCCAGCCCTCGGCCCTCTCGCCCCACGTCTGTCCATCATTTTAACCCGGAGAGCAAACCCCGGCGTGGGGGGGGGGGGGGGGGGGGGGGGGGTGGACGTCCGGTAGCGCAGGAGGGGTCACTGGGTCAGAAACGCAACAGTCAGTTATCCGTGACCTGCATCCCACCACTGCGGCCAGTGCTATCGCGTGCTCTGGTCTTCCGCGCCGGATCCAAAGCTGAGGTGAGGAGGTTAGTTAGACGCTGTGTTGGTTTGATGTATGACTTGGTGTTTGGGATTGACACGCGGGAGATAGGGAATAGCGGAGTCCGGTTAACGAAAAGGGAGGTTTTGGAAAGACTTTACTGTTAGATGGTGCAGTTCAGAGTTTTGTTGTTGGGAGCCGTGATGCGCAAACAACTTTATTTTTGCGATTTTCTTGAAAGAAGCGTTTTTCTTAGTCGTCGGAATAGGTTTTGTTCAGGGGTCTGCAACCGTTTTAATCCAAAAATGTCAAATCCATCTATAAACTAAGAGCTGCCAACAAACTCTGTTGCTATTTTTACTGTGAATGTGTGGACTGAACCAGGGCTAAACCAGGAATAAGTCAGGCCAAAAGAAGGATGGATTCCAAATTAGATCAAAGCTAACATTGCCTGCAAACTGCAATGATAACTCCATTTCATACAATTCGGCCTAGAGTTTATTTTTATTTTATTTAATCTATTTAGAGCTTAAGAGGTTTGTACAGTTTATTTACAGAGAGACGCTAAGAGACTATCTTTATTCTATTTTATTTTATTGTTACTATTATTACTATTACCTGTTGTTTTGCTTCTTTGATGACACTTTTCCTGACTTTGTGCACCCCCCCTGTGTGATACTGTCCTAAGAGCTGTTGTGACAAGTAAATTTCTCCATTGTGAGATCAATAGAAACTATCTTATCTTATCTTAAGCTGAATTGAACTGAACATATCTGAGTGTTACGAACGCAAGAAGTGCCAAGCCGAAGCAAAACAAAACATGTGGTGGCGCTTTGTCCAATATCTATTCTTTGATTCCTTTCCCTGAACAGATCTGATGGGAGCATCCAAGATTAATATTGTGGGGAACTAAACTCAGACACATGAGCAAAAGTCAAGGTTGTTGTTTTTTTGCATAAAAGTTCCACAATGCACGTTTAAGTAATTAAGAACAAGAAAATTAAGTACTTTTTCCACCACTGATGATACTAAAAATGTAATAACTAGAGATGCACCGGTACCGATACCCAATACCAACCAATACCGGGAGATTTTTTTTTTTTTTATTAGGTTTGTAGATAACATATGTGTAGCTTATGTAAATAAACTGTTTTTAGTGAATAAAAAGTGACTAGTCCTTGTTACATTAATATAGAGATCTTCATTAATCATCATTAATGCATTATAAATACAGTATAAGTGATTCTGTATTCCAAAAACTACCATGAAAACAACGACCTTCACTAGTGGCCAACATTAGGCTATTTAACTACTTTAGGTGTGACTCACTCATAGCTTCTGTCTCAGCCTGGTTGAAGCTAGCCTTAGCATCCTGCTGCTAACGGCAGTATTTTGCGCGGTGATCAATGGTGCCATTGTTGAGTATAAAACTATTTCAATGACTCAATTCTACAGATGAAGAGCTTTCAAATGACATACAGCATGTCCATATTCACCTAAATTAAGTTGGCAAAAGTATCGGTTCAGTATCAGTATCTATATTTGGAATTGATACCCAATTTTGTCTTTTTTCTGGAATCGGCTCCTATATTCAATACCAGCATCGGATCAGTGCTTCCCTAGTAGTAACACACAATCATTATTTCATAGTAATAACTTTTGTAAATTACCTGGAAACGTGTAGTATTTTGAAAGGAAGGGGGGCCCAAACCAGAAGTTGCGGCTTTGCTATTATCATTGTAAATTTGGTAATACAGTATTGAGCATCATAGCCCCGCCCACCAGCTCGTCTGTACAAGCACGCGCCTCAGTGCCGGAAGTAATAATCCCATTCAAAAATTGCGGACTTTTCGAAAAATTCAAATTGAATTTATTATTGTGTGTTTTATGCGCATAAGTCTCAACGTAGCTGATTAGCTGCTATTGTTCTTTTAAACATTTGATATTAATATTTTTCGAAAAGTCTATGCAATTTCTGAATGGGATTATTACTTCCGGCACCGAGGCGTGTGCGTGTACAGACGAGCTGGTGGGTGATGCTCCATAAGTAGGGCTGGGTACCTTTCATGTTTTTTCGATACTAGTACTTTAACAATACTTGGTTTACGATACCGATACCTGAACGATACCTTTTTCGATACCTATACTAAATTATTGGTCATCTACACAAAAAAGTAAATATCTAGAAGGTTCAATGACCCAAATTCATCTTATTTATCTAAATTTGAGCTGTTTTAGTGGCTCATTTGACCTAATTCTAACCACTTGTTTTGACTTGCTTCAATAGATTTCTACTTAGTTCCTTTTTTTATTTAAATTAATTAACCAATGGGGTAAGAAAATTGGTCTTCTGGCAGTTTTATTTTCCTAATTCAAGTGAGATTACCTTAGAATAACTAAAAATTGTCATGAAATAAACCAAATAATGTAGATGACAGTAGTAAATGTGCCTAATCTAGTCAAAACTGCTCTAAACAAGACTCATATTCTCAAATTGAGTCATTTATCCTCGTGCTTGATTTTTAGTTTTGTTGTAGAACCATAAAACAGAACAATAATGATCATTTATTCTATAAAATACTGTTTCTTTTAGTGTTTTTATCATTTATTTGAGCTGAAACACCGTAGCCCTTTCTTTAGTGCAGTCTCAGACCCACCAGGAAGACAAATTTGCTTTCTAACGATAAATATTTTTTCGGTACCAGTTTTCGGTACCAATTTATTTTTCGATACCGGTAGTACCTTCATTATTTTTTCGATACCGTACTGGTCCCAGCCCTATCCATAAGCTGTTTTTCTTATCACAATTGATTACATAATTTAAACATGTGCTTAATCCCTATTAAGCCTCTTAATTATATTACAAATCATCTGAGTTTATACAAAACTTTATTGCATAATGTTAATGTGATATGGCCAGTGCTTTGATGTTATTGTGAAAACGGTTGTCCATAATATTCTTTAGTAGCTTTGCTTGTAGCTTCCATCCGCTGGAATCAAATGACTAAAAATAGTTGTTTTTTGTGCTTTAGGCATCTTTGTTTTGCAGTCTCTGCCATTTCCAAACCCCTTAATGTCATGAGTGAAAATCTCTACGTTCTATTATGTCTATGCTACCCGGCGGACATAGTATTACGCTCCTTTTTACTTGTTTTAATTCTTCGCGCCCAAAGGCAAGACGGCGGCAGCAGCAGTATTAAGTGCCGATACATTCACTTTATCACTTACCAGCCTACAGTTAAAACACCAGATAATATTTCCTCCCATATACTTATGCTGGGGTCCCGACTATTCATTATTTATGATCTATTCCAAATTACATTATCTTTCAGCGGGCTTCAATTACACCCTTCCCTGAGGCTGGCAAAATGACTCGCGGTGTGTGCAAACGAGTGGAGCAGCGGAGCGACGAGGAGGAGGACGAGGGGGAGGATGAGGGGGGAGGAGGGCAGGGCTCATACGCGCAGCCGAGGAACCTCATTTTTTTCCAATATCCAGACGTCCAAAATGACAACTTAATGGATTGGACATAAGGAATAAGATAGCCAACCACGTAGACCCTATGATGTGGTTGTTATTGATGAAGGGCGAGAAAGACGAGGGAGGCTGGATATAGCAGAATCAATTAGCATTACTAATTATAATGTATGCAGTCCGTAATGAGAAGCAGAGGGCTCTTATATTAATATGGTCATTGCTATTGAAAGAGGTTTTTTTTTTTCGTCCGCTCAGGGCTAACCATGCATTTCTAAGTACAGAAAGTAAGTTGCATTGCTTCAAGGTTAGGGTGAGGTTACGTGTACCGTATTCCCATCAGGATAATTACATCTGCTTTGTAAAAATCGGGATTTTTTTTTTTTAAAGGAAAAGAACAAAAAGGAATATAAAACCCTGTGCTTTTATCAATAATTTTAGACAGGAGTGGGTTTGTTTAAGTTTTGCATCTGGGTATTGCGATCAATGTGGATTTCAATTACTTTCCTGGCTATGTACCAACATACAGAAAAGTACTTTATTTTGCGTTCTTTGCCCTCTGGCTTCACTCGCTTTTATCCGGTGAATGTTGCATTGATTTGTGCGATTTTGTGTTTGGTGCTAGTTAGAAATCCCATCGGCAGGATTGCTTCCAAGAGTCCATGAGTTTTCCCTGGGGTTGCTAGTTGGATACCTTACTATAACCATCAGCAGGATGGTTATGGTAAGGTATTCAATGAGCAGGGCATGACAGACAGACAATGAGATGGGCACAGAGACCCAGGCGGCATGTTTAAAATAATGTACAAGTATCTAATTACCTGTGTGGCCTTGTCATACTGAATATTCTAAAACGTATGCATTAGGGCCGGGCCATATCATATCGTGCACGGTTATATATTTTGGACACCGGTAGAGTGACCAGAGTTTTCACATTAAAAACTGGGACAAAAATTTGATTGTTTTTTGTGTAATTTTTCCTCACATTTTTCTTGCTTTTTTCTCACATTTTTTTGTAATTTTTCTCGTTTTTACTTGAATTTTTATCATGATTTTTGTCTTCATTTTTTCATAATTTTCCTCACATTTTTATTGCTTTTTTCACGCATGTTTTCTGTTTTTTCTTATATAGAGAAAAAAGTCATAAAGTATCAAGTAAATAATGCTCCTTTGGACGTGGCGCTGGTGAAAAACAGGGACAACTGGGACAGAAGTTGCGTAAAACTGGGACAAATGAATGGTTTCAGATAAATTCACAGGGGCATGGGACAGAGGGCTCAAAACTAGCACTGTCCCGGGTAAACTGGGACGACTGGTCACCCTAGACACCGGTGTACATTTTTATTTCACAATATAATTTGCATGCGCATTAAAGCTGGTTTTGACTGGAGTCAGGACCAGAGACGCACAGAGATCGCAGCTAATGCTACGCTCCGCTACACTCAGCAGCATGAATACTGACCGGAGGTTTTGGGGCCAGATGCTGAAAGAATCTAATGAAATGAATGAAGCTTGTTGTTTGTGTAGATCATATTTGGGAGTTATGTGAGGCTTTTTTGCCTAGCTACCTGTGCTAACAACTAGGGCTGGGTACCGTTAAACGATACCAGTACGGTATGGGAAAAATAATGAAGGTACTACCGGTATCGAAAAATAAATTGGTACCGAAAACGGGTACCGAAAAAATATTTATCTTTAGAACACATTGTTCTCTTCCTGGTGGG
>OMNZ01036479.1:0-14177 GCA_900303255.1 Lesueurigobius sanzi | reverse complement strand
AAACAAAAATCTAAGCCACCATGTTTGTGAATGTTTGTAATTGTAAATAATTAGTGATGCGAAATGATCAACAACAACCTTTGTGTAAAACGTGTGTTATTTGTTTGTCTTTATACTTAAACGAAGCACAGCTGCTTCACACATACGTGCACGTGTGCATACTCGTGCACGCGTGCATACTCGTGCACGTGTGCATACTCGTGCACGCGTGCATACTCGTGCACGCGCACAGACACAGGCACTGGCTCTGACTGGAGACTGAAGAGATGGTACCGTATGCACTGCGGCGCCACGGCTCTCTGCTCAGTGGGATAAATAATTTGTCTCAATCTGACCAAACCTTCATAACCTCCATAAACCCTGCATGCACGTATAGCCCGCCCAATGAACAATAGAATTTGGGGGAATTAATGTCATAGTTTATTATGTGGGATTACAAGTCTAACCTCGCTCCTTGCCGAATAAAACCCCAATCAGTCTCTTAATAAGGCTCTTGTTTAAGTATCTTCTTCTCGTAGGAGGCTATGTGTACCGTATTTATTATAATGTTTTTGTTGTTGAGGGGATCAGTCCACGATGCAATACGTGATCAGAGAAACAGAAATGACTTCAACACAGATCCACAGCTTGTCACCGCTGCTGCTGTAGCTTGGCCCCTCCCTCTCTGTCCCCCGCGCTCGGTAAACCCCTCTGATTATCGCCAATTGCTTAGTCAATCTCATTCATAAGGCACTTTGCATTGTGTGGAATAGGCATGTGTAGGGAGGGATCATGTACGAACACTTTCCCCACAGGTGGGATCAGTGAAGAGGAGATTGCGTGCAGATGTGCGTACCAGCGTTTACGGAGGGTTTTATAAGTCCCAATATTTTTCTCCGTACGTGAAGTTTGTGTTTTGTTCGTACGTACTATTGTAGTCACGATCTCACGCACAGTTTTATAAATGAGACCCCTGGTCATTAAAAACACACCTACACAAGGAGAAAATTACAAGCAAGTGTTGATTTTTGTCAATGGCACTTATCTGTTTTTGCAAATGAACTCTTCATATGTTTCCTAAAAGATGCAAAAATATGGAGAATAAACACAGATGGCAGATAGAAGGTCAGGTTTATAGCCTTTTATGTTTATAGAAGCATATATTAGTGGAATAATAATCAAAAGAGTGCATTAGTTCTTCTGAGAATGTCGACCACATCCAAGTAAAATTGGTACTGTGTGATATCCTTAACTGAATTGAAAATCAAAGTGAATCTTGACTCAAATCAAATAAATTTTCGAACCGATGCCCAATTCGAACCGATGCCCAGCCCTAACTATGTCTGAAAAAGACACTGTGTAAATAAAGCTCTTTGTGTCCACTTTGAGATCGGGCTGTATTGTGTGCAGTACCCTGTGGTTGTAGTAATCCCTGCGGCCTTTTTCTAACAGTAAAAAAAGTCAGAAAGTTTGGACAACTTTATGAGCTCAGTTCAGATTCCGTTTACATTAGGGAATTTATCCAATATGGCGGTGGGTGGCGTTTTTGTCACATGACGATTGCACCAGCTATTATTTTGACCTGCAAGAGTGTCACATGAAACCTACCTATTCTATTTCTGTATCTCTGTCTGCCCTGAATAAACCCGGCGCTCCGTGCTCCGAGACACGGCCGAGAAGACTTTTATTGGGGGGATTACGCAACAGAAAACAGCAGTCGATTTGATATAACAACTCTTTATTAAACTCCATAGTTCCTAAGTTCCGCTCTAATCCTCCTCCAGTTTCCCTAAGCTCCTTGTCCGTCTCTGTAGCTCTGTGCTGTTCTGATATCGAGTAGACGGCTCTGGTTATCGACGCGCCGGCTGTCTGCGTGTAAATGTTTATCCCGGAGACCCGCGGGGGGAAGAGACACCCGCCGGATTGAACCAGGAGGAGAGCGCAGGGTCGATCGTTTTCATTCGACAACTTTTAACACTTTTAGCCCGAGCGCTTGGCCACCGGGAGGCCCTCTAAGCGTCTGCAAATGTCTGAGAGAATCGATGTGAGAAGATGATGACTGGGCCAGGTTTTTACGAGTCTTTGAAAAATGGCAGAGGGGACGTTATTGGCACTTTTGACGAGTACGAGCAAAGAAGGGATTGAGAAAGGTGACTGATCTGGAAAGTTGGATTGAAAAACTTGAAAAACTATGGAAAAAGTAAATTATATGGCTGACAGGAACATAAGTGACTATTTGAGTAAAAAAATCTGATATCAGTGCTTTACCGATACTTGGTTTACAATACAGATACCTGAACGATACTTTTTTACGATACCTATAGTAAATAATTAATAAGTAATCTAGAACCATTAAACAGAACAATAATGGTGATCTATTCCATTGTTTCCCAACCAGGGTGCCATAGAAATTTCACCTGATCGCCGTGTAGTGGTCAAGTAGAACAATTACACGCTCTACCACTCTCCAGTATCGTGGAAAAAACTAAGTAGTGCATAGTCATGCTGCTGATGAGACTCTTGGGATCTTGATGTATGATTATTGTGATATGATCTTTGTGTCTCCTCGATTCTAATTTCAGCGGTTTGTTCAACTAAGCAGGCACAGATGTCACACTAAATAAATACATTTTGACGAAATGTACGTTATATTAAACAAATATATACATTTTTATTTAGTGGGGTCCTTGTGGTTTTTCTTTTGTAAAAAGGGTGCCTTGGCTCAAAAAGGTTGGGAAACACAGATCTATTTCTTTTCATTTTTTTATTTCTGTATTTGAGCTGAAACAACAAAGTAACTTTCTTTAGTGCTGTCTCAGGACTCGCATCAAAATTTTAGCCCAGTCAACCACTGTAATACGGCCCTCAAGTGCTTGTCTTAGCACGCACTACACCATCCAGTTCTTTGTCTTTTAATATTTTCAACATTATTTAAGATAAATGAGTACAGCATACAGTACATACATTAACATTCAATGTGCTCAAACAAAACACTGTCATACAAAAGATGCTGATAAGACATAGTTCAATGTAACTATACATTTATATTACACATTTATGAGTGCACCTTTGTGTGGATTTTAAGAAGTTTTTTAATTGGATCTTAAATTTGACTCCATGAGTTTGTAGTTTTAAGTCGGCTGGCAATTCATTCCAGAGCCAGGCCCCTACAGCAGAGAAGGGCCCCTATAGCAGAGAAAGGCCCCTACAGCAGAGAAGGGCCCCTACAGCAGAGAAGGCAGACTGACCAAAGCTTGACCTAAACGTGGGAAGAACACAGCTACCATTGGATGCACCTCTTGTGATTGCCCTATTAGTACAATGTGTGTGTGTAGCGAGTTCTGAGTGCGGTGGTGTGTTAGAGTACAAACACTTAAAATAGATACAATTCTCAAAAGCAAAAATGTACTTCTGTATAATTTCAAAATGATGCCAGTGTTTTTTGTCAAAGACCTTAAGAGTCATTTTGTATAAAGTATATAAAAGTTTTAATGTGGTCGAAGAGGCCTCAGATCTTGTGGTGGAACAATATGAAAGATGTGAAAAGATCATGACATTCATGTATAATTTAGCAGTAGCACAAGTGATGTCTCCACCAATTAAACTAAAGCAATTTAAATTAGTTTAGATTTTATCCCCCAGATACTTTATATGAATATTCAATTTAAGATGTTACAGATGTTATACTTGACATCATTAATTTGGCACATGTTTTCACCCTGGATAGACAACTGGAAGTCACAGTTTATCAGATTCTTAGAAAAGCAGACACACACGGTTTTTTGAACATTCAGAGTTAGATGTGACATTGCAAGCCATTCTGAAACATCCTGTAAAGCACTAGTCAGATGTCCGCCTGCTTTATCTGGTGCTTTTGCTGGCGTACAACACAGTATCGTCAGCGTACATCTGCACAGAGACACTAGGACAACATTTACAGAGATCACTGATGTACTGTACATGGAGAACAACAGAGGGCCAGTTGCCATGAGAACGTAACTCACACATACATATGGATTTAGGCTCCCCGTGCTGAACACTATGGGATATATCTGGAAAGCCACGCAGGCTCGCTCCATTATTATTTACACTCTTTAGCCAAATTCACCCAACACCACCAGGCTAAGTGCGGACAAATGGAGGCCGCTTATGCGCCGTGTATGTCATTCACACATGACGCCACAGCTGGCTCCAAGCCGCCTTACGAGAGGCATTCACACACACCTGGGTCAAAAGCCGTGAGGGGCGGAGAGTGGGCGAGGTTTGCATAAAAATGTAATTATGAAAAAAGAGATGCACCGTGAGCGGAACTTTTGAAAAGATGGATGAAGTGGAACTTATTGAGATATTGCTGTTCATGCACCAGGTTAAAAGACGAAAGGATCGTGCAAACGTAATGTCATTGATGGAGGAAAGAGAAAAGACAGAAATGGACATTTGGACCCAGTGGCCTTCTCCTGTACTCTTCAACATGAGCGACGATGAATCTAAAAAAACACTTTTGCCACTCCCAAGAGGCCGATAAGCCAATCGCCGTATGCATTCACATGTGGGTGCACACTGCACTGGTCCATATGTCCGGGTTGGACCCGTGGATTCTTCACATTCATACAATGGGGCTACCTGGGTAAAGGCAAGGTGCAGGCCACGTGGCATATGGTATGTGTGAATTAGGCTTATATGATATAAATGCATCAGATCTGATTATTGGTTTATCTGATTTTTCTGAATAATAAACATAGCCAGTGTCTTGACAAGAAGTAATAACTTTCAGTTAGACAATTATAACCATTTAAGAGAGTCTTTGAAGTTTGAGTGAAACTGTATCTCTTGTGAAGCATTGTGTATGAATCTACAAATAAACATGTGTGTTGTCATGCCTCCATAGAAATATAAATGGTTGTTTTCACTAACTCCTAAGCCACATTAGCTGTAGTTGTGTAAAGTCCACACAGCTCCGTACCGTTGCGTGCCAGTATGACTGAGATGAACTGCTGGCTGAAGGTGCTGACAGTGAGGAGCATGGCTGGACTGTGTGAGGTGACGAAGCTGAAGGCCATGTCCTCTCGGGCCCGGCTGCCCTCGCGCTCTCGCTCCCGCCACACGCCACCGCCGGACTGCGAACCGCTACGATTCTGCATCACCGAGAAGGGCTCCTGGAACGTGAACGTGACCGAAGACTCGCGCTCGAAGGACACCGAGACTTCTGTGAGAGAGAGAGAAAGAAAGAAGGGGAGAAGGAAAGAAACGTTATATTGGAATATAATGTTTTTTTGTTTTTCGCTTTTTACAGTTACATGTCTACAACTTAAAGCAGCTTCAAACTTCTAAATATTGTTAAGTACAAGACTGGAAAACTAAGACTCTGTAGACCAGTGCAGATGTTATCGCTACTGCTTTTCTATGGAGAAACTGTGAATTGGAGCAATTTTTCATCACCTATTTATTTGTTTATATGGAAGAGAGCAAATCAGTTTTGCCTTCAGTATCTCCCTTTAACAATGCTATAATAGTGAGAGAGAGGATAAGTTAGAGATGATGGAGAGAGAAGTTAAAAAAGAAAAAGTTAAAGATGGAGAAAGTACGAGGTATGTCCAAAAAGAAAGGTTTCATTAAATCAACTTGGATTCAAACTGGCATTAAATCTATATTTATTTGAAAATAATAACATTATTCAACAATTTTCACTGCATACTTTAGTCAAAAATACAGAAAATATGGGCTGCCAATGGTCAATTCACCCCATTCATGGGTTGACAATGGTAGTCCCACGAGTGAAATCCATATGCCGCTCCTACAGACCGTGCAAAAAGACGAGAAGCTCCGCCCTCATGGGAGGGGCAGAGCGGCAACAAGCCTCCATAGTTTCCATCAAAGCTAAAAGCTTACACACAAGCAATATTACAACAAACCCCAGTGTGGTTCAATATACGATACACCCTCCGTGTTATCACAGAAGGAAACTCCAGCTTTGGAAAAAGTCATAATCGATAAGTCAGGCGTCAAAGCCAGTTTGACAAGTGTAAAGTCCCCGTAGGATTCCACAATACAAAGTTCTTTCTGGAGTTGCCCCTATCCACTAGGGGGGCAGTATCGCACTAATGTCAGCACATCACCATGAGGACCGAAGAGAAGAGCCATCCTCAAAAAAATAACATTTTTTAAAAATGTTCAAAGAAAAGTTAGACAATAACCCTACAGTGAAGGAGAGAGAAGAGATGGACAGGAGAAAAGTTGGAGAGAGATTGAGATATACGTTGTAAAAAGTTCTAGTGAGAGAGACAAGACAAAAGTTACTTACAGAGAGAAGTTGGAAAAGAAAATCGTAGCGTGTGTGTGTGTGAAAGAGAGAGGGGAATGAGATAAAGTACAGAGAGAGAGAGAGGGAGAGCGAAGGGAGAGCAAGAGGGAAAGAGGAGTAAAGAAAAAGGAGAAGGGAGAGAGAGAGGAAGGAAGGGAGAGAGATAATGGGCAAGAGCAAATAAGAGAAAGAGAGAATAGGAAAGATAAAGGAATGGTGAGAGTGACGGAGAGGAAAAGAAAGAGAAAGGAAAGGAGAGAAAGTGAGAGGGATAAAGAGAGAAAGCGAGACAGAAATTGAATAGGAGAAAGACAAAGTGAGAGAGAAAGCAGAGAAAGTGAGGGAGAGAGGGAAGAAAAGAGAGAGCGATATAGGAGAGAGAGAGAAAGCGATGGAGTGCCTGAAGACAGCAGTGATTTATGAGTCACACTGCGCAGACATGGGACAGGATTTATTTTAATCTGCTCGTTTATCTGTCACTACATGAGGCTGTGTTTAGATCCGACGCTCACCTTCAGGCTCCGCACCAAACATCCATTTATTATTAACCAGCACATACTTTCACTTTCACTCATAAAACTAGAGGAAATTTTATGGTTCAGGAAGTATTCGCAGCAGGGTTCATGCACATGTTACGTGTTGAGTCTGAAAATGGTGATGTTTATTCTGAATGTTCAAAAACCTACGACTTGGAGCAATGGATCACGTCTGCAGCCTTTGGACGTCAAAGAGATCATTCTTACTGAAAATAAGCTGCAGCACAGCTTCCCAGCTGTATCTATTCCATTCGAATTTCGCGGTTAGCCAAGAAAGTGGCGTTGGCAGAAGACGACGTCATCAGCTCTGCCACACCTCACCATCCTCTCTAACGCTGTGGTATCACTGTGGCTCCTCCCCTCCTCCCCCATAGCCAGTTGGAGTTGGATTAGCGAACACGCCTCTTTCACGGCAGATTGCAAATTTTTGTCTACAATATTGTAGCTTACCATCCACCAAGTGTGGAGTGAATGAATTATGCAGCGCTTTGAGAAGCTTGTCAGGTTTGTAGAGCTTAAGTTATCATTAATAATAATAATAAAAAGAATGTATTGGATTTATATAGCGCTTTTCTGGACACTCAAATTCATTATTCATTCCCTCCATACTCGGTGGTGGTAAGCTACTATAGGAACCAAGGCTGCCCTGGGGTAGTTATTATTATTACTACAACGGACATTTATAACAGTAAGAGGCTTTTGTCTTAAAGCTAATGGAGGAGGTTCATCCCAAACCAAACAATCTGTCTCTGTCGGGGGCAGGGCCATGGTGTCCCAACCCATTTCTTCTTGAATTCCCTTTGTTTATTTACATCTTAACAGCAAAGACCTGAGCGAAGGATAAGGCCTTCTGCATATCCACAAAAAGCATCCCTTGTCTGGACGTTTTCTGAATTAGTGATTTTGTCTTACTTTTAGTTAAAGTAATATTTTTGCAGAATAAATTGAGACTAAAACTATGAATAAAATTTCCACATGTGTTTTTCTATATATAAAAATGAAAAGAAGGGATGAACACATCTGAACTGCAGTGACATACTCTGAAGAGCCTCATATCATTTAAATGCATTTATGTATGTGTTGTACACACATGAGAACCATGCATGTAAACACACCACTCCAGATTGTAGCCTTGGGCTAATTTCCATCCGTTGTCCCACAGTCACACTCACAAACTCACTCTCATTCATCCTGATCTATTGTACATGTTTTTAGTGGTAGGGGAAACTGGAGGAAACCTATGCAGACACGAGGAGAACATGCTCCACACAGAACTGCCAAAGGAGCAGGTGCTTTGTTCATGTGGAGGAGCACCATGAAGCAGCGCAATAAGATGAAATTAAATTATAAAATTGAATGATATGACTGTAAAGTTGCCTAAATTTTGTATTTTGTCGACTACATTTACCTGAAATTTCCATTGGCACAAACAAAGAAACTAAAAAGAAGTCTGGACCCAAAACTGAATAGCATTTTGTTAAAAAGCCTAAAAGTGAAACTAAATTATAATATGTCAAAATAGTTTGCGTTCACGTGACAGAATTCTGTGAATGCAAACTATTAATACTGCTCATAAGTTATGTGTTGCTTCTGTGCACATGTAATAAAGAGAAACATTCTGAAATTCTTCTGAACCCAGTGAATACAAGCTGCCAGTGGAGTACTTAATTTCATTACTTGAATAAAAGTACAGATACTACTGGTCAAATAATACTCCAATGAAAATTAAAGTTGCCCTGTGAAAAATGTACTTAAGTTAAAGTTCTGAAGTATTTGCTTTATGAAGCACTTACCGTATTTTCCGGACTATAAGTCACACTTTTTCTTATAGTTTGGCAGGTCCTGACTTATACTCAGGTGATTGTGTTCTTTATGCTATAGTTATCTAAATGACTATGTTACGTTAACATACCAGACACCTATTCAGTTTGTTGTTCATGCTTCGTGTAGCTGAATAACCATTGCTGTGCTATGTTAGCACCGTACACCTATTTAGCCTGTTGTTGTCTGTTCTATTGTTATTATTATAACTTGCCTTTCAAGATGAAATGTCTGTTCTTGGTCTCGGATTTTGTAAAATAAACGTATACTCCAGTGCGACTTATACATGCTTTTTTTTTCTTCTTCATTATGCATTTTGTGCCTGGTGCGACTTATACTCTGGAGCGACTTACAGTCCGGAAAATACAGTAAGTATTCAAAGTCAAAAGTACGTTTCATTTTAAATGAGTTTGTGAATGTTCTAAAATATGAAACATATGAATATACAATACTTCTGAAGATGTGTTTAAGAATAGAAAAACAACACATATACAGTATTCACTAAATTAGTAACAAACCATTGTATGGTTATTGTAGCTGTGCACAGCGCCACCTTCTGTTCTGGAGTGGACATGATAATGAAACACAATGCGACAAACTTGTCTGCACTCCGTAATGGAGTCTAATGTAGTGGAGTATAAAAAGTACTATTTTACATTTCTTTGTCAAAATGTAGTGGAGTAAAAATAATAAGTTGTCGACAAAAATACTACTCAAGTAAAGTACAGATCCTCATAAACTCTATAGTACTTAAGTAAATTAACACTCCAAGCCGCTTCCTCTTTTCCACCATTCTTTAATCTGTCAGATAAGCTCCAGCCTGACCTTCCTTGCAGCTGGGCCCTCCGTACGCAGACTGGGAGCAGTCGCAGGCGAAGCCGCTGCTCTTCTCGATGCAGCGTCCGCGGTTATGGCACAGGCTGCTGGAGCCGCTGCAGTAACCGGGGCAACCGGGGCTAACGCCGGGTGCTAGTTTAGCACGCTCCTCCAGGTCGAAGGTCACGCCGTTGATGACCAGGGTCCGGATACAGCCCAGGAAGCCCCTCTGCCGCAAGGACGTCCCTCCTGAGGAACACATACGGGAAGATCAGCTTCTAAACCAGGGAAAAGTCACAATTGCTTGGTGCATGATGTCCTAGGTCCTGAAATTGTGAGGGCCAGTACTTCCTGTCCTATTCATGCCCTATGGTGAACAGTGACTTCCTGTGAGATGATGATAATAACTTGATGTAGAATGTAAATAGTTCAGTGGAGGAGACAGGAGAGGTCTGTGTTTAGAAAAGTAGTTTAGTAGCTCCTATAGACTCCAAACTTTCTAGTCTTGTACTTGACGACATTCTGAAGGTTTGTTTAGAGGGATTTTTCACTATTTAATTCCTAACTTGATTTATTGAGTTTTGAACCCCCCCCAGATTACAGATTTATTCAATAATAAGTAGTTCAACATCTAAACAAAATATCTACATTCCCCTCTGAACTAATCTCTGTAACTAATGTATCAACAAAATAAAAGCATACATTTGAATCTCCATTAGTCCATTAGTTCAATTTTGTCCCTAATTATATCTTCTTTTTATTTTCCATAGTTTATTGTTTATTATTTATGCCTTATTTTTTACATGAAAGCATATAATGAGAGAAAACGTGCAATACATTTGTTTCTCAGATTCACTGTATGCCAATAATACATGCAGAAAGCTTCAAATTGCTATCACTCAATTGAACTTTCCCCCCTGTTCACCTGCAGTGTCTGGCCTTAATAAGTCAACTAAACCAACACACAGACTTGATCCTGCAGCTCCTGGTCCAGTCTCTCTTACCCACGAAGAGCTGGCTGGTGAGCCTGAGCCGAGTGTGTCCATCAGGGGGCGCCTCCAGGAAGCGCAGGGGCAGCTGGTCCACCTGCAGCAGGGCCTCCTTCACGTTCCTCTCGGCCCTGACGTGGTGCCACTGCCGGTCGTTCAGGGGGAGGTGGGACTTTACCGACAGAACCACGGGGTCGTTCCCCACGTTGAAGGAGAAGGTGATGACCGACGGAGCTGGGAGACGACAAACACAAGGCCATTGGTTCAGTATCGGTCGTGCAGTTAAAAAAGTCAGGGTTTCCAATCAATAGGTGGCGTTCTTTAGAACTTTAAATTGCTAATGGTCCAAACTTACTCTAAACTTTTCAAATAAATCCCGAACATCCAGATTCATCACAAGAATGAGTTCATAATCACGTTTCACAGTTTTCAGGGAGATGAGTGACCTGGAAATCTTTACAATATTAGCTTCCACCAGAAACACTCGTAACACGCAGGGTGTGCTTTTTGAATGTCTACAAACATATAAGCCCGGCGGCTAAATGGATTTCACTGTTCGACTGGTGTACAGCCCCCTTTACTTTCATATACTTGAATTATTTGGTGATATTTTCCCATTTTAAAGCAATGGAAAAACATGTTTTTCAATGGGAATGTTGTTACTCGAGCACTTGCAATAAGAGAATATCAGATTGTCAGACAATAGGTAGCGTTCACGTGACATCACAGCTTTCTAAAGAGTCTATAGTTTAAAACGGAGGAGGAGAGCAGCGGAGTAATGTGATGGAACTATGGTAACTGTCCAAATACAGATTTCTAGTCTTAATCCCTCTACTCAAAGCTCTTTACATAGACCAATATTTTGTTTTTTTAATTTGTCTCTTGCTTGTTCTGCTGCAGAAACACTTGTGTGTCTCTGTCAGTGGCTAGTTCTCAGTTTTTCACGTACTGTAATTAGCAGATAAACCACAAGATTTAAAGCTTCATTCTTCAAGTAGAACGTTTTTCAAGTAATGAGTCGTGCCATTCATTGACGTGATGCAAAGTGTGCTCTTTCGTTCTGCTATCCTATAAAATATTGTCATATTTTGGACACAGATAACTCTTCACATTTTAGGCCTACAGATATAGAGACTGTGTGCCAGTTTTGTATATTATTTAGCTGGAATGGAATTATTGCTAATTGCCCGTCCATGGTGGGGGTAGTGTTGCAGGATGTGTCTTGCTGATAAGTGTATAGCTCAGGGCAGAGAGATGCGCGCCTGCGAGATGTGTGACGGGTGTGTGAGTGTTCTGTGATGACGGGTGAAGCGATCAAGACGGTGACCGAGTCAGATAGCGATTCTATGTACTGTAATATACTGTAAGTGCAGTCTGCTAATAAAGCCCAGTCTTCAGCATAACGGCCTGTTGTTTCGGTGCTACTGCCATATACTTTTGCAAGCGTGAAGTTGAGGGAGTTAACCCCGGAGGAAAAGCTGCCTTCGGCCCTGGAGAAGAAGGATCTCCCCTGTGTCCACCAACCACGGTTAGGAGACGGAAGCAGGAATGGTCAACATTAGCCACTTTGCAGTACTGTGTTAATACTGTGCTGTACTACATGAAGAGAGCACATAACTACAGTGTTGAAGTCTCTCCACTGGCTTCCCATTGAGTTTAGAATTCGATTTAAAAGGGATTGCTCCGATCTCTCTCGAAGAAATGATTGTGCCATATCAGCCAATCAGAGTGCTTCGCTCTCAAAATGCAGAACTACTGGTGATTCCACGCGTCTTTAAAAGCACAATAGGAAAAAGAGCCTTTAGCTTCAGGCTCCTTTTCTATGGAATCAACTTCCGTCTCATGTTAAAAAAGCAGACACAGTCCCCATTTTTAAGACTAGGCTCAAAATGTTTCTTTTCGAAAAGGCTTATAGTAAGGTCAGCTAGGCTCAGTACTAAACCTACAGCATAAGCAAGGCTGCTATAGGAGCTATAATGCTGGGGGAAGTACGGCACATTGAGCCCTATCCTCTCGTTTTCCTTATTGTATAAATTATGTTGCAATATTTAGGTCTAACCTGCACATTTTCTTTCTTTTCTATTCACATTGTGTCCTCTATTTCTGTCCCACTCCGGCGGCGAGTTTCCTGGGCTGTTAAAGACCTGAACAACGGCCGTCACCGTGGGGACTGGACAGCATTCGTGGGGCCAGACGGCGTCGGCCACACCTATTCCTCGTGTTGAGCACTGCTGCGGGACTCTTGTCTCCCCGGGGACGTCTCCCAATTTAATGGCCGCCGCAACTCTCGCTGAACATAGCCAGTGGACTCTGGTCGACCAAAAATTCACCAGTGGCCCATCCGTCCAGGGGGGATGGATTCTTCTTCCAAATTGGTTCCCCTCGAGGTTTCCTAACTTTTTCCCATGTGGTTTTAAGGGTTTTTCCTCGCCGTAGAGGAAGGTCTAAGGATGGGGGATACTCTAAGGTTGTTACTCTAAGAGATTTAATTATTTACGGGACATTACATCTGATTGTGACATTTCATTCGTGTGACTGATTTTGATCATTCTTGATGTCTGATATTGATTTGTTGTTGTCCATACCGACCTCTGAGACGACTTCTGTTATGATATTGGGCATTACAAAAATAAATTGATTGATTGATTGACTATCATCTGCACACCCTTTTTTACCGAGTTTCCACAGAGTCTTGAGGCTTTCGAGTTTACCCACATACTGTATTTGTCCATGCGTCTTGTAAATTACTTCTCAAAAGTGTTTCTATTTGCTCTTGTCTTGTGGCAAATAAAAAAGTTAATGTTAGCGGCTAGCGAGGTCTAACTATCATTGCTATCACTTCATTCAGTATTATTTTCTAAGTCATATTGTTTTAAAGCATCTCGTTTTAATGAATGTAATGACTGAAGAATTAGAGCAGCTCCAACCTTACAAACATTTAAAACACCTTTGCGTTGGCGTTGAGCTGCATATGTTTTTATTATCTCGCTGCGTGTGGGGTGATAGGTGTATCTATTAGGGGTGTGACAATATAACAATTTAATATTATATTTTGTGACGCAATACCGGTAATATCGATACTTTTGATGATTAATTTACGACGTCATGAATATTAATGAGGCTGCAGGGCTCCTTTGCCTTCACAGTAAATATACGGTCAATAGTAATATGGTCAATAGTACATTTCATGATTCATGATAGTGCTTATAATTATAAATAAAATGAATGTGTTTCATTGTTTTGGAAACAGGCTGTGTATTTAAATGTAAATGAAGTGATCTATCACTATTTAAGAAAAAAATTAACAATCCATATGAAAACAAATATAAATCAAACAAATATAAATCATGAATAAATATGGAGCGTGTAGGTGTTTATAAAGTAAAAATCACTCATGTTTCTTTAAAAATTGTGATATACATCGCATATACAGTGCCTCTCGTAAGTACTAATACACCTTGAACTTTTGCACATTTTGCCATGTTTACAACCATAAACAAAAATATTTTATTTTGAATTTTTTACTGAAAGGTCACACACACAAGTAACAGACAACTGTGAAGTGAAAGCAAAATGATACATGATTCTGTTATTTTTCAAAAAATAGAAAACCGAAAAGTCTGGCATGCACAAGTATTCATACAGCATGAGTTAATACTTTGTGGAACCCCCTTTTGCTGCAATAACAGCAGCAAGTCCTTTGGGGTATGACTGTACAAGATTTGCACATCTAGA
>OMNZ01036478.1:0-16396 GCA_900303255.1 Lesueurigobius sanzi | reverse complement strand
CTAAATCAGGACTAAACCCAGACTAAACCAGGACTAAATCAGGTCTAAACCCAGACTTAACCAGGTCTAAATCAGGACTAAACCCGGACTAAACCAGGTCTAAATCAGGACTAAACCAGGACTAAAGTCTAAATGAGTAAACCACTAACTCAGGTTAAAACCAGGTCTAAACCAGGTCTAAACCAGGTCCAAACCAGATCTAAAAAAGGTCTAAACGAGTAAACCATTAAACCAAGTCTAAACTGGGACTGGGACCAGTTAATTGTAGAGAGGTCACTTTGAAAATAAAATACTTTTACTTTTAACCCAATTTAAAAATGTAGTGGAGTAGAAAGGACAGATACAGGAATAGAACAAGTCCAAAAAGTTCATCCGAAAAAGGTACTTAAGAAAAGTAAAAGTACCTATAATTTGTACTTTTTACTTGTACTTTTTACTTAAATGAAAAATTGTATATAATTCCTCATGTTTAACATATTCTAAATGCCTGGCCCTCATTTGTTAAACTAAAATGGAAAACAAACATGTTAACCGTCGTGTTTTCATTGCGCTAATACACTCGTCCTTTGTTGTACAACTGTTCCATTAAACCGATTGCAGATTAGGGTTATGACTGTTTTCAGACACAAACCCCCTCCTCCTCCTCCTCAAAGTGTTGTCTAAATAAAGTGACATTAGCTTGGCATTTGCAAGGTGCTCGTCTTTTGGCCGTTTCACTGAAAACGTCTCCAATCCCGTTTAACTGCATGAATCAAATTACTCTAGTCAATTACTTGATGCTTTTTACTTTGGCCAACAGTGTGCACAAAACGCAAAACGAAAGTGCCTCTTGAAGGTGAGCAGCTTCCACAGCGAAACAGGTAAAAAAAAAAGTGCTAATAAAGTGTAAGCACCTTGAAAACCGCGGTGGCAGAAATGGAGCAATGCTGGTGTAGAGACATCTTCTAAAGTGTGTTCATTACGTGGGAGCAACCAAACATGAAAAAACCCGAGCCAGGGGAGGTTTCTCTGTCAACTAATGTTTGCTTGTGCAGATTCAAACTCACACCAGTTAAATTGTTCTCTCTCGTTTGTGCCTTCGAGCCATGGTTACTTTTTCATCATCTCAGGACTCCCGGATACAAAGGACATTACAAAGACGGGCTCACTGTGGATAAAGGGCCTACAGCTGCATGACTAAGTGTTTGAGGTTGTTAGAACTAACAGAGACATGACAAAACTTGTTCAATTATGCAGGATTTTGATCTCTTGAAAACCTTGCAAAACATTTTAATATTTTTAGACAATGGCAGTGTATTAATCCTTTTGTCGTACACAAACATAACTCATGTGCTAATCTTCCCTTTCCATTCTTTCACTCTCAGGGAAAATTAAACCACTCAACTGCCCCAAAGCAAAGTGTTTAGCAAAATGCTCCAGAGCTTTGTTGTCGTTGTTTAAATTAGGTCTTTAAACTTAAAAAAAATTGCTATTCTTTTCTTCTTTTTGCTTAGCCAAAATCTTTATTTAATTTGAAGTGCCAGCATGCCCTTGAGCAATGCAGCAATGCTTATCGACCACTACAACACAGTTCAATCTCCGCCTCACGCTGCTTTCAAAGGTCTGAGTTAGTGATTCTTCATGTGCACTCCAAGGAGAGTGACACTGAGCCGGGTTAAAGTCAGGGCACAGTAGTTAAAAGGCACAACTTTTCACTCATTTCAGAGTTGCGCATTTTGGATTGGTTTTGTCTGAGCTATTTATAATTTGTTTACACGCTCATATCCACTGATAATGGTGGACAGGCCATTTCAAATTAACGACGACTTCCTGACTCGCCTTAATGAGTGGCTTTCGGTCCACGTCTTCTTACAGCTTTTTGAAGTGAGGTGCGCATTTTTCTACATCCCATTGGTCCAACCTTTTGAACCACTGTTTCATCGAGCAGCTTGTTGCAGACCGGGTTCACGGTCAGGTCTCTATTGATCCTGGAGTAATGAGCCTCTGTGTTGGTTTGAACACAGACTGTCAGCGCTCACAGAAACCTGTCGGTGTGTTTTTCAGACTGGAATCTCCGACCAGGACCCTGTCCCTGGAGGCGCCCCGAGGAGTGGAGATCAACGCGGGCGTGGGGGACTTCACAGCGTCCTGTAGGAAAGACCTGCTGCTACAGTCCTCGGACGGAGAGGTGGGTGCACTGACTCTTGGCTGTCTATATTGGCTGTCTATATTGGCCCACTCTACCCCCTGTTTTTTTAATGCACTGCACTATGTAGGGAATAATAATGATAAAATAAATAATAAAACGTACAATAAAACATTGTAGTAGAAATGGAAATGACAACAAGAGTAAGGAGGTTATAGAAGACAATCTGCATGTTTAATGTGCCTTTAAAGTGTGACTGTTTATGGTAACGACAGAGTGTAACTATGATTTAAGAAAAACGTACTGTAAACGTACTGATGTCTATGTGAGGTTAAATTGAATGATTAGCATTTATCAAGTTCATTTAACTTTGAAACAAAAGAAATGCATTGTAAAAAGTTTGTAAATTGTAAAAAGGGGTAGGAAACATAAGTTCTACTTCTACCTACTCCTTTTTCGAATTTTCATTTTATTTTATTTTTATTTTACTATGTATCCATAAGGAACATAATTCGAAATAAAGAATATAAACCATATCATCACGACGCACTACACCGTCCTGCTCTTTGTCTTTTGATATTTTCAACATTAAAAGAGAAGCTAACTCGCACATACCTTAATATGGAATTGTTTCCAAAAAACAACATGGCGGCGCTCCAAATGCGAGCATGAATTGGCTTCATTAGCCAGCGCTGAACGCTGTGGGGAAAGTCACACAGGCTTTCTACACTCTATGATACAGACAGGACTTAGGTCAAGCGCTAGGTCCAGCAGCCGAGATTTATAGAGGAAGATTTGCATGCAACTTTGTCTATTAAAATGTAGTTTAGTAAATTAATACATTTTTAAAGGCTTACAACTTTAATTATGTATTTGTAAGAAATGTTGAGGTTGAACAACGATTATGTTTATACTGATTTACATCATCATAATGAAGAAAAGAAAGTTATGAAAACTTCCTCTGAATGTTGACTTGGTGGAGCAACACAAGCTCACCAAAGTATTGAGGTTTGTGCCTGGACTCAGTGGCACTGCCTAGTGTTGGGTGCGCTTCATTAAAGTACCTTATTAGGCTAATGAGCATCATCAATCCCTGCGACCTTGTCCTCCTCCTCCCCTCCTCTCTCATCCCTCCATTTCTCCACTCCTCAGTTTGGGACAAGTGACTTCATTAAAGGGGGGCTGATGAGGTTTGCTGTCACTGCTGCTGCGTCTCCTATGCCTGTGTGTATTTGTGAGGGTGCCACAGTTAGCCGATATCTTGCTGTCAAGCTCTTTGCATAGCAGCCTGTCACGCTGCGTGAGCGCCCAGCCAGACATTGGTCCTTATGCGTGTGTCCTGATGGTGCGCATGTCCGCTGGAGCATACTGTGTCATTAACTCGGTAATTAACAGAGGAATGGCCTTCTTGTATTGCACTCAATGTCATTGTCTGTCTCTCTCATTCTGTGATTTTACTGTGAGCTCACTGTATTTCACACTACACATGTGATCACTGCCAGAGCTGCAGACAGCTCCAAACAGGCTTCATAACTGACTAAACAGCAACGGGTAAGGAGTTAAGTTAGCCACCATGAGATAGCATTCAATTCAATATTGTATACAGTTGTGCTCATATGTTGGCATACCCTTTTAATCTTTTGGCCATTTTTCATAGAATATGAATGATAACACAAACACCATCAGCTGTGCTGCTCTGCTCTCTGTCGCCCCCTGTCCCTGCCCTGTCTCCCTTTGTGTGAGCAGCTAACGCTAATCGCGGCTAGTAGCTAGCTCCCTGTACTCCACCACAGAGACGCAAGTTTGTAGTGCGATCATGTCAAAATCATCTCAACTTGGCAGCTAACGCTAGTTTTTTTTAGAATTTTTACACCCACAAAGCTAAGCGCCAATGGCTTCCTGAAGGCTGTATTGTTGCAGACTGTGTTTAACCAAGACGTACCTGCACAGGTGTTGCTGTTGCTGGGTCTGGATGATCAATTGTTAGCCCTTTTCCACCGATGAAATGCAGAGAGCAGTAAATCCCATGGGGTGTGGCCCAATGGGGCGACAGTGGCGCAAGTAGTAGAGCGGGTCGTCTTGTAATCGGAGGGTTAGCGGTTCGATCCCCGCAGGTGCACACTGTCCTTGGGCAAGACACTTCACCCACCTTGCCTCCAGTGTCTGCGTACACTGGTGTATGAATGAGAGTGTGAATGGGTGAGTGGTTCCTTCATGTAAAGCGCTTTGAGTGCCTAAAGCAGGTAGAAAAGCGCTACATAAATGTGACCATTTACCATTTAAATCCCACTCGCTTACAAGCTTGTACCCAACGTTGGCATTTCTCTGGATTTCTTCCAAGCTCAGGAAATGCAATGAAAAAACTCCCTTCATGGTCACAGTGTCCATATCACCGAGTCACTCGGCAGAACCCAAAGCAGCAGTGTTTGATTGTTACTATTAGTGCTGTTAAGGCAATATTCCCGTTCCTACAGGTGCAGTTCACACGCTTCACAGCTTCACAGGTCCCAAGTTTGTCGGGTGGACGCAGCGCGCTGTTCTAAAAATAGCATTTTGACGTCATTTGCGATCAGTCCTATTACAGAGATATTACTCATAAACCAAGATCTGCATTTTGACAGTTATGATAGTTACCCAGCACAGAACCAGCCCTCCACCTCAATTTTAAACTATAGGCTCTTTAGATATGGAAAATGAAATAGCTTTATTTGTCAGATCATGTTTGCATCCAACAGTAAACTTAAGTTGAGTGTATCATTTTATAATAACGATGGGTGGAACAAGTTTCAGCCCTCCGACTGGTTTGATGTATATTCGCCCTGGAGCCAAATAAAGTTTATTAGACACTGATGAAGCTTCTTGGAGGAGAAAGAAAACAACTATTAATGCAGATTACGGCTTAAGAACTAGTGCCTACTATGGAAAACTCCTGTACAACTGAGAGCTTATGCAAACACCTACATGAAATGATTCATCTGTCCCATCATCATTTCCCGTTCCCCCATTGTTCCAATTCCTGTTTGGTTTGCTCTCATGCCTTTGTCTTCTTCTCTTCTGCTCTCGTTCTGTTCATCCTCTCAGCCCTTCATCTCTAAAGTAACCCGGCCTATCTAATTAACTTTCCTCTGGCAGGGTTATACATCACCATGTCTGTCACTTCTCACAGACCGGGGAGGGGAGCAGGATTATCATTTTTACCTCGTTCATGTCACCTCTTTCTTCTCAGTTTCGTGTTTTCTTTTGTCTTTTTGCTTCCTTTGTTCATCCATTATCTGTCCCTCTCTCACTCTGTCTGTCATCTGCGCACAAATAGACGTCTCCGTATTGACGGGGAACAAAAGCGTGCAGATGACTGGAACAAGGGTGGCTGTGGAGCAGGCCTTTGGCAAAGCTGGCTGATGACAGTGGTGGAAAAGTCGAGATTTTTGTGACACTTCAACACCCTATGGCAGGCTAAAATTACATATGGAAAATATCAGGCTAACAGCAATTTCCCATCATTCATTTCCCTGTGACTTCCTTTAGAATTAAAGGCTGTCATCTTCTCTCAGAAGTTATTTTAGATAGTGCCACACAAATTTGCAAATTAGTACAATAAAGTTTCATAGTTTCAAGTTTTGAAAAATGGTCTGGCACTGAGAGTTTGCTTGTATAAACTTTACTTTTGACTATCGTAGACAAAAATTCTTCAGTCTTCATCTGTACTCTGTAGTTGAAGTGTAGGACGTTTTGATCTTACTCCAAAGAGAGTAAGAGAGTAAGAGTAAGATTCTCTATATGTTAATTTCCACTCTAGTTTATGCCATAGAATCTGGCAAACCTACATATGGGGCTAATGCTGCTATCTGATTGCCTTGAGAACCAAAATAAATAATAATATATAAATGTAGACCATGTGATTTACTTTTGACTAAGCGTGTCAGAGATTTACACACTAAATCATCTGCCTCTAGCAAAGGTATTGGATTCTCTCACGCTGACAAACTTAGTGTCTTCTTTCGTTGTATTCATAAATATCTTGTTTGTTTTTCTCTGTTTTTCCGATCCTCAATTGGAGAATTATTCTGTTTTGTAGCTGTAGTTCGCTCTTCTGTTTAAATAAGCATAACCATAGAGGATACAGGCACAGGTTCCCATGAACATGTCACTCGTCATTGTAAAGCTAAAAAAAAAAATGAACTAGCATTAGTTAGAAATTGATTGTTATTGTGGATGTAAGATTCTCTATATGTTAATTTCCACTCTAGTTAATGCCATAGAATCTGGCAAACCTACATATGGGGCTAATGCTGCTGCCTTATTGCCTTGAGAACCAAAATAAATAATAATATATAAATGTAGACCATGTGATTTAAAAAAAAAAAAATTTAAATAAATCAACATTACAATTATTATTCCTTAAAAATGTACAGTATATATTTGGAACATATAGTTGTGGCCAAAAGTTTACATACCCTTTTAATCTTATGGCCATTTTTCTTTCCACTCATGGTTAGTGGTTGTGCGAAGCCATTTATTTATTTATTTGTGTAAGAGTAATGAAACATAATACTCAAATGTCTCTGATCTAACGTTTACATGACCTTCAACAACTGCCAGGTAAATTGTTCAGGAGCAAAGAAAAACTCACTTCAGCTGAAATACAGGACTCTCTGACAAAACTGATGTACGTTTCAAGATGCACAATATGTAAACTTTTGATTAGAGACATCTAATAGTAGTTTCTAGTTGAAAAATGTAAACAAAACAGCTTTTTTGACAATAAATGGCTTCACGCAACCACTAACCGTGAGTGAAATAAAGGTTTTTGTGTTATCATTCATATTCTAAGAAATGCAAAAGGGTATGTAAATTTTTGAGCACAACTGTATGTCAAATAAATGAAAATAAGTTAAAATATGATATAAGATCTATGTATAAATCAGACACCATTTTTAGACTTTTAAGAGGAGACACTGCAGGCAAAACTCTTACTATATTATTACAAATGAATGACTTAATCTTCGTGATAAGGAGTGTAATTATTGCACTGGATCAACATAGAAGTGCATGGGAAATTGTAGCTTCAATGACCATTTTCTCACATTATAGCTCCAACTTCTCCACTGAAGTAGCACCTACTGACTTCAAACTTCCCAGGCTTGTTCTTAACAATGTTCTGAAGGTTTGTTCTGAAGGATCTTTCAATTTTTAATTCCTAGCCTGATTTATTGAGTTTTGAATGCCCAAAATATAATGCAAAATTAGGCTTTTTACAGATTGATTCACTTATAACGAGCTGATTCAAAAATGTAACAAAATATCCTAAATCTCCACTGAACAAATCTTTGTAGCTAATAGATACAGTATCCACAAAATAAAACCATACATTTAAACCTGGCTCTATCCATAATTCAGATTTCATCACCAAAGGTAACTGCAATTTTGGACATTCTTATACATAAAATACCAAATATGAAAACATAAAATGACGTCCAATACAGTTGCTCCTCATATTTATGTCCGTAATACACAGCTAGAGTTTCATATTGATATCCCTCAGTTTAAACATCCCCCCTATTCACCTGCAGTGTTTCCCCTGAACATAAACACCTTCACTCGCTGCAGCTGCTCTCAGTGAGGTCTGCCGTCGTGTTCCTGGAGAGACACTTCCCGGCACCTTTGTGGAAGTGAGTGCCTTTGAAGAGCGTGCACCTGAGGCAGCACTTTTTCTCCAAGCAGAGGATTATCCTGCAGCTTTTACACAAGCAAGGTCACACTGGGCCTCCCGGACATCATTATGATAATCTCTGACTCTCGCATTTATCTCTGTATACTTATTTTGATGCCCTTGAACTTCAGAAATAATATTCTCATGATTTGCATGGATTTGTTTTATTGGCAAATGGGGTAAGTTAGGTATAACCAAGGTACGCTGTTAAGACTAAAAATCAAGCATGGGTTTAAAAGGGCGGATTTCAGAATATGATTTTTTGACTAGATTAGACATTATTTACTAATGTTTTATAGATTTTTTGGGTTTATTTCTGACTGGTTGTAAGGTAATCTTTGCTTGACAGGACTAATGTTCTTGCCCCATTGGCAAATAAACTTGAAATGAGTGGAGAGCAAAGTAAAAGTACAAATACTAGTCAAATTAAACTTTAAAGTACTGAAGTATTTGCTTCATACTTGTACTCAAAGTAAAAAGTACTTTTTATTTTAAATGAATTCTGTGAAAAGCATGAAACATGAATATACAATACTTCTGAAAATGTATTTGTGTCTTTTCCTCTTCAATTCACTCTGGTTTAACTCATGCAGATATAAATGACCAAAGAATAGAAAAACAACACATATTAGTAAAATACTTGAGGGACATTGTATGGTTAGTTAGAACCTTCTGTTCTGGAGTGGAAATGATACTGATATAAATCAGAGAAAAAACCACAATGCGACCAACTTGTCTGCACACAAGTAACAAGAGCTTAGAGAGCATGAGATTTTTAGAAATAGTAGAAAGCATTTGTTTGTCAAATGTAGTGGAGTAAAAGTAATAAAATAAAATAGCAGTTAGAAGGTCCCGGTGTACTTGTTGAGAGGCACTGAATTTACCCCTGTGCATGCGTCTAGAAAAACACTAACAGCTACTAACTAACACTTTGTACTACATAAATATACATGACGTAACCCTAAACCTAATCTTAACCTTAAAGGAATAGTTCAGCGCTTTTACATGCATACATATGTTCTGACCTGGGCTTAGATGAGGCGATGTGTGGCTGCCTGGTCTTTGTGCGTGCCTTCAGTCCCGTAAGACGACCAAAGACCTTGTTAGCATTTTGCATTTTGTATTGTCCCATGGCGCCAAATTTAGAAGCCACAAATCTCTTCCAAGTTTCCCCTATTTAAATAGGGTTATGTGAGTAGTTACACGTTCAAAGTATAGTTACACAAAATTAAAACTGTCAATTTTCTAAGCAGATAAAACGGGTACTATATTTTTAGGCGGAATAACACCACTTCGACCTCCGCACAGTATTAAGACGCTACTAAATATGTTCCGATTCATATGTAGACATAATTGTTAGTGATTTAACTTTAAATTTTTTTTTTTTTAGCAGTGAAGCAAAAGTAGTAAGCAGCTCAGGGCAGTTACTGTTATCTAGTGCTTTGTTAGTGCTTTTCCCTCACAACAAGAAGATCATTAGTTCAACCAGATGGGACCTATCTCTCAGGAGTCATGTTCTCCTGTGTGATTTCCTCTAAAAACATGTATAATAGGTTACTCCCCTGAATAAATAAGAGAATGTGAGTCTGGGATTTGCGTTGCCATAAAGAGCGCTCTACTTGTCAGTGATAAAGACATGTTTGTGCTCTTTAGGATCGCTGTATCTCAGTGACACAGCCCAAACTGCGCTGGTTATTTTTGTTTAGCCCACTGGACACCCTCCAAAACGCACTATTTGTGGAACAGGGCAGCGGCTTATCCAAACAGCATTCCTCTTGATCCTTCCTCATCACACTGTTCCCTTGACCGCTGACACCATGGCATGAAGAGAGGCTCGCGGATAGAGGAGGGATAGTGGTGGATCGGAAGAGTAGAGGTGGAGGAGGGTGGCGGGAAATAGACGTATCTGTCGATGTCGTGGGTGAAAATAAAGGCGTTGCGGGACAGGGAGGCCGAAAGCCAAATCAATGTTGTCAGCAGCTGGCACTTAAGAAGGGGCCATTAAAGTTTAAAAAGTTTGGAATGCTGCGCTGGATTTAAAGCCAAATGGGTTAGAGGTAGGGAAGAGCGCGCTTCCATTAAAATCAAAGCCAACAAGAGCTGACACATTTCTCAGGGTTTCTGCAGGCCCCTGTTTTTTTCATCAACTCCCTCTCGCGAGTGGTCTCTATGTTCAACCTCATGTCGGTACATTTTATCTGCAAGTTTATTCACTACTTGATTCACTTCCTCGCCACCTCCGTCCAGTGTACCCGTTGTGGTTTATTTTCCCTGAAGATACCATCCCCGAACCTTATCTCTGGGAAACATGTGCCTCTCTTCAGGTGTTGTTTTGGCTGTGTGGCTAATCCCTAGTGTTTGGTTACCAATTAAGATCCACGTTTTGGCATCTTCAGTATGCTAATGTTCTAAACTAGGGCTTTTTAATTGGTCTGACTGATGGGACCCAGTTTCATTTCTGATGATCGTAGCCTGGCACACTTTCAGACAACGCAAACATCTTCTTTACTGGTTGTGCTTAAGACCGTTGATCTTCAGCTGCATTCTTTTATCATGGGGCACTTTACACGATAACGCTCGGGGGTGAAAAACGCAACTCGTTTCATCAGATGTCCATATCGTTTAGATGGTAACGGCATTTTTGGGGCTTGAAAACGCAAAAAAGTGAAGTGGAAATCTTAAAAACGCTCCACTCTCGCTTCACCGTGTAAATGGGTCAAAGCGCAAACCTGTGTTTTTCGTCACATAGAATTGAAGTAGAAAGATGATACGCAGGCACTTTAGGTAGTGTTGCCACCTAGCCAGTCTGGGGTAGGCGTAAGTTTAAAATACAGTGAATGTGCGATATCTCGTGCTTTCTGCTTTGTCTACAGCGACCATCCCATGCACGGCGAAGTCTTGAAAAGTGTTGAAAAGTAAGCCAAGCCACAGTGAAACAAAACAGAAACTATGCACTGAAGAAATATCAAGTTTCTGCTAAGAGCAACTAAATGCTTCCTTTGGCACTTTCAAAATAAAAGTCCCCAATATTCCAGCGAGAGGAGCAGCTTTATTGTGATGAGGTCCTGCAGCAACTTTGTCTGTGCCACTGTTGCTTTATTTATGCTATATAGAGTTTGGAAATGTGATGTCATATCGCAAAGTATTATGGGATTAGCAGTGCGTTTTTCCATAATAAACTAATGGAGGTTTTAAAAGGTAAAATACTGGAGTTATTGTTCATATAAAATCATTCTGACACTACAGTGAGTTAGATGTATTTACCAGCAGGGACTCAGAAGCTAACGGAGTTGTTCCACGGCTCTTTTGTCCACTTTTTATTACGTTTCTTGCCAATGTTAGTCTATGGATAATGTTTGCTCGTAGCTGCTTACATGGCGGATTTCCATGGCAACAGTGGCTATTCCTACATGGGTAAACTAAGGAACATTTCACCCAGAAACGCTTGTCTAAATGCGGAGATAAAAGTGAGAACGAAACAGGAATCCTGTCCAGGTTCAGCAGCTGCATCGCCGAAGAGAAGCAGAGCCTTAGTTGGGTCGTGAGATCTGCAGAGAAGGTCATAGGTGTCCCTTCACCACCACTGCAGGACATCTTCAGTGTGCGCTGTGTGCGAAGAGTAGGCACAATCCTGAAGGACTGCTCACATCCCTTCCAGCACGAGCACATGTTAAGCTGATGCCATCAGGGAAGAGATACTGCAGCATCAAAACGAGGACAACTCGGAGGTTTAACAGCTTCCTTCCTTCAGCTGTTAGACTGATGAACAAGAATATGTAGTCTTTAAGCCCTTTTTATTCTGAATTTTACATTGCACTGATAATGCTGTTAACCAATAATCAACCAGAAGACTGTTTTATGAGTCCCTAGTGTGGGCAAGGATCCGATGGCAAATAGGTTTTAGGATACTCAGAAAAGAGGTTTAAAATTTGTATGATTTTCTTTTCATTAAAACGGCACTGCTCTTCCAATTTGCATAGAATTTGACTTTCCTGTATTTGAAGAGTCAGAATAATTTGCACTCAAGTAGAATGAGTCCACTGTGAGAATACCCTGGGAGCACCAATTACTATGCAAAGCTGTCATATTTTGATGTTTATGTGCTCTTAGTTGAAATGAGACGGAAAAGCATTTCAGGGGAAGAAAAGTTCGGAATGTTAATTAAGGAGGCTGCAGTTTGCCGCGCTGCATTTAATTGGTGGAGTTAAGTGGTTTGGCTAAACTTTATAGACCTTCAAATTCCAGACTCAATGCCATTAAGGTTACAGTATATTTTCTTTAGGTTTTTGGTTATTACTTAATGTTAGTTTTAAGTCAGGCACAAGAGGTCAGCAGAGAAACGAAGATTAGGAGATTTTGTTATGAAGCCTAGTAGGCGTAAATTCAACCTGGAAGACTCTGCGAGGGCCACTCCTTTCACCTCAGCTTACCAGCGCAGAGCCACACTTTCGCTGCAGCCGATCATCACCCTCGGCCCTTCTTTTAAACCTCCAGCATCATGGCTCGTCTGCTTCCCGACTGTGCTGCGACCCACCTCCACTCCATCAACACCTCTTCTATCCACGGCTTCACCCTGCTACATCCTTCACCGGTCTCCGATACCACCACCAGCGTCCAGGCTCTGGGGGGAAGACATCCCTAACGCTAACCTACCCATCCATGCTAACTTCTGCCGGGATCGTATCGCCAAAATATATACAGTATATGGGTCAGATTTTCATTTACTACACAATTCTCCCCAGACAGCCAAAAATTAAAATTCAATATTCATTAAAAAAAACTTCATTCCAGTGCAAGACCAACATATTGGCTCCCTGAAAATCATGATTCACAACCTGTGGTCGGAGCAGGTCAGTTTTGGGAGCCCTGCAACGATAACCATCATTTTGTCGTGCAAAGTTAACATCCAGCGATGTCCCCCCACAGACCAAACTAAAAAAGAGAATCGACCCAATCACTGTGCTGGATTACTGAATTAAAATGATGATAACGAGTTTAATACCTAATAACACACAAACAGTTAAAAAATAAGCACAGGAAGAGGCATAATGTTGTGTAAAATTAGACACTTTTATTTTAGTTTAAAATGAGTTCTAACCTGTAGCAGGACGTCACTGTCAGAAAACCCAAAATCTTTGGCCCAACATACTAGCCCCAGGCACCTTCAAAATGAAGAGGAAGGATATACATTTTCTGCTTTGATTGTGTAGTATTTAGGCAGTGTAAAAGTAAAAGAGTCTCACGTTACAACACATACTGTCTGTTAAATGAAGGCCTGCCAGTACAGTATGGTCAATTACCACAAACCCAAACCTGAAACTTGAAGTCATCACCACAGGCCACATGAAAAATAACTTGTATTAGTTCTAAATGCACTAAAGACACTATTAGAAAGAGGACAGACCAACAATGGGAGAATTGTGTAGTAAATGAAAATCTGACCCATATACATGTATGTCAATAAATCTAATCGTCGCTTTTTGTCCGAGTCTTTCCAGGTTGGAGTTCCATTATGGCTTTGGGCTGGGCTTATAATAATGATAAAACTTTAAAAATGGATTATATGGAAGATATATAAATCAATCAAATCAAATTAGACACGGCGTGGGTGGTCGCCGGTCTGAACACGCGTGTGGAGGAGATGTGGCATGACCTCACGGGTCTCAAGTTCAAGCTGAACGCTGCGGGGGCCCTGAACGACGGAAATTGCTCAGAAATCATAGATCTTTCCTTAATTTGGATTACTTTTTGGCCTACCCAAATTCTATTCTGCTTCTGATTCTGAACACCCAGGCACCTGAAACTGCCCACTATCTCAACATCCTCTCCCTGGATGTTCACCAGTGAGTGTGGTAGCGTCGACCACCATGTCCTTTGTCTTAATGTTCAAGCACAGGTGGTTGATTCGCAGCAGTCCACAAATTCAACAAGGCGAGGTATTGTGTCTCTGATAAGTTCCATGTGTTGAGGCCCTGGATGCCAAGCTCCAGGGCTACAATGTGGCTACAAGGCTATTGATTATATAGCTGCATTTGTGCATGTCACTACACTGCTACATGTGTTAGTGATGTGTGGGACCAAAACCTGCCATCAACCTGTGTGTCCCGTGGTTTCAGGTGGATCAATGAGATTAAATGAAGAACCCTTTTTATGCTTCATAAATGCCTTCAGCATAAAAGTAAAAGTAGGCCATGTTCAGATGAATCTCCAGGGTAAATCATTAGCAAGTTTAAATGTAGGCTATTGTTAATCTCCATGACAAACGAGCACACGCACAATACTGGACTATTTGAAGAAGCATTTAACAGGACGAGAGCCTCACTGAAGACAGAGCATGGTAGGCTGGTCCTGCGTGGGCCACTTTAGCTCCAAACTCTCATTTAGTTTGACACAGACAGGTTGGGTTGGAAAATTGAGACTCATTTCTTCGGGTCTAATTAGACAGGTTTGATTTTCGTCAGGTTTGGTTGGGCAGGGTTAGAAAAAAAGCCGACTCTCACAAGTTATGGCAGAGGTCTTACATCAGAATCAGACGCCTCTTTTGTGCCTCTTCTATTCTGATTTGCCATCACATTATTATTATTATTATTATTATTAAATGTTTTGTTCAGATGTCCCATTTGTCACAGGCCAATTCAATGTGATTTATTTGTAAATTAATGTCAAGGGTAAACAATAATAACAAGAATGTGTAAAAGGTGTATGTGGGATGCATGTGTGCGTGGGATGTGTATGTGTGACTTGGAGTTGGATGTGCAGCACAACAAAAAAACAAGCAGGAACAAAAGCAAACAGAAGCATACCTGAGGGCAGAGAGAGGGAAAAAGTTAGTGTGGAGCCTGCTTTCATAATGAGCTTAGGTGACTCCAATCAACAGGGCCCTCCTCTTTTGGCGGGGTCCTGCTGTGGATGGGCAGAGGAGGGGCCGTGACACATTGCTATTTTATTATACAATTACTTTTTACCAAAACACTGGGTAGAAAAAGAACATAAATTGCATTTTCTCTCACCATCTCCTTGCACAGTCCTCACACTCAATCGAAACACACAAAACTCCACATGCAGCATGACAATTTATTCCCAAAGTGACTGGGCGCTCCTCTGCTCATGCAAATATTAATTCCATTCTCCCGTTGACTGTGGAGAGGTGAAATTAGGTTGATGATAGTGAAAGTTTTGACAAAGTTCAGTTATACCACAGAGTTCTTATTGTTTGTTGACACAGTGCTGGGGTTTATTAGGACTCCATAGCCTTGAGGTGTTATTGGGGCTGCTACACTGGGACGTTTTTATTTCCTCCTTGTTGTTTTTTTGCCGCTTGTTTCACCTGCGGGTATAAAGCTGGAGAGTGAGCGTATTTGAATGCTAGTGGGGGGTAACCCTCAACTGCTGGCGCCCATGTGGTAGAGGAGACGCAAAAAAATAAATGAATTAGTATAACTGCGTGAACACAAACAAACTCTCCCAGGATGCGCTGCCACATTAGCGACATTGGCGTCCCTGTGGAAGAGAGATAACAGATAAGACACACCTGCCAATAGCTGGGAGATTTGTTTCAAAAGCAATGATTAGTGTCACAAATCCATTAGCCCACGCTTCACGGAGCCATGCAAATGTGGTGCAGTTTTGTCTTTCTGAAGTATTGCTGTTACAATTTGATTTACAATTTATTTTTTGCTAATTTAAACATGTCCATGAGCATTAACACTTATTAACAATTGAGACTGTAAGAGGCTGTACACGTTCCTTTGTATATCGTATGAACTATTCCCGACCTTCGCAATCTTGCATGTAGCGCTGGTGCTCTGTTAGCTGTCTAGTCACAGTTGTTGGCATTATCTGGTGGAACAGCTTCTCTTTGCTTAAAGAAAGTAGAAACAGTGGACAGTTTTAACCTCTTAAGCCCTAGGCCTTTTTCTCCAAAAATCGTGTCTTTACATCCTAGGTGCACATGGCTAATCTTGGTGTCCACACATTTGGTAGAGTTTAGGGCTGACGGTGGAAGTGAAATAAAAATAAATGATGTTGTTTGACAATAAAATGAGGTTGCCATAGGTTTGAATGAATTTCCGCCTGAAAAAAACACATATTTTTCCGCAAAAAGGCCATTTTCCTCCCTGTGGTGGAGCAAATAACAACAGAAATGGATGATCCCACATCAGCTGTCACTAATTTGCAACTTTGGAATATTTTTCTGCGTAAAACACGTTGGTCAGTAACTGTATATGAAAAAAAGTCCCCATTCTTAAGAGGTTAGAACAATAGAACAATAGACAATAGACAATTAGAACAATAGACAACACACTCACATTCAAGCACCACGTCACGGACATTCACAAAAAATGTCAACATCGACTGTCAATAATCCGTAAACTAACATTATTACAATTGTACCAATCCATTATTCAACCTGTCTTATTGTACTGTTCCACCTGCTTTTTAAATCTGTTAATTGTCAAAAACCGGACTAAACTCACCAAGGCAACAAACACTGCAGCAAAAATGATAGGACTCCCCGCACCAATCCTCACAGATCTCAACAACAGGGCCACCGGGCGCAT
>OMNZ01036475.1:13548-28717 GCA_900303255.1 Lesueurigobius sanzi | reverse complement strand
AACGAAATTACATAGATCAGATGGAGGGTAGATCCTGAGCCGCTGCAACTCCGTGCGCCGCCATTGTGGACCAACCTGACCAGCATTATCTACGAAGTCCTACGAGGTAGCCACACAGATGCAAACCTGTCAATGTACTGTATGTTCCTACTCTCACCTACAGTATATGGACATGAGATTTGGGTCATGATCAAAAGGACAAGATCGCGAATACAATCGGTCGAAAGCGGTTTCGTCCGCAGGGTGCCTGAGCGCACCGTTAGAGATACAGTGAGCAGCTCAGTTACCCGGGAGGAGCTCGGAATAGAGCCGCTGCTCCTGGTCGTTTCCCTGGAGAGGTGTTCTGGGCTAGTCCCACTGGGAGGCGGCCCCGGGGAAGACCTAGAACTAGGGGTGGGAAAAATAATCTTTTTTTTTAGATGCATCGCCGATTATAACAAAACGACACAGACGCACGAAAGGAAGTAAACACTACGACCTTCAATGTTCAAGTCCGATGTTTGGACTCATTTTGGATTTTATGAGACGGACGGGGATGGCAGGCCAACACAGGACAAAACCGAGTGTGAGATGAAGCTTAAATTCTTTGGCGACACGACCCACATGTGCAACCACCACCAGCGCTGGCTTCCACCCTGGCGCTACAACAACTTCTAAGTTGACCCTTGAGACGGCGCTAATCTGCTACGTTTCGTTTCATGAGGATTTATTTCAACTGCAATTGGTAGGTCAGATGATTTTTCAGTTTACAATCGTTTTTCTTAGTCCTGGCTGTGTTCATGTGCTAACTAAATCTTTGAGTGCCTAAAGCAGGTAGAAAAGCGCTGTATAAATGTGACCATTTACCATTTAACTGTGGCTGTGTGAGTAATGCTTTAAAAAAAAACTGTTTTGTTGGTGTTTGTGTGGACGCAGGTGAGTCGGGGGAGGTGCGGAGATAGTCTCTGCAGAAGCACACAGCTTCAACAGGGCGCTAGGAATTCAACACGGACCGACTGGGTGATATATTTCGTGACTGGGGCTTTTTTTTTAACGTACAAATGCATCAGTGCTGAATGACATCGTGACCCTCTGAAGATACCAAGAGATTACCACCCCTACTTAGAACACGCTGGAAGGACTACGTCTTTGAGCTGGCCTTGGAACCTCAGGATCCTCAGGAAGAGCTGGAAGAAGTGTGCATGGATCACGAAGTACTGCCTCCACAAGTCAGCTCCGGATACAGCGGGCGGAAGAAAAAGGATGGATGGATGCAAACCCATGTAATGTGTTTCTGAGTCAAGAGAATATCCAGGTGAGCAAGCTGAACATGGGCTGGTCCAAAGCCGGTCTTAAACCACCAGCTGTCACTGTTTTAATTGAAAGCGATCAAATGCATTGTGCCATAGAGATTAGGGATGACCAACAAGTGAAGCATGGGCCAATTCAGTTATGCGTCAGTGATTTTGAAGACGTGAAAGTATTATCTGGACTCCAGACTGAACGAAGACATCACCAGTTTGTAGCAGGCAATCTCTTTTGTCTGGATGTCATCAGTGTTCCTCGGCCCCTTGTTTTATCAACGTAATTTGACAAAGCGCTGCTCTATTGCCCTGGTGAATATTGCATAAATTGGGTCCGTCTGAGTCGTTTTGCAGAGGAGGACAGGGGGAGACTCAATGAGAGCGACCGGGAGCACAGTGCAGCGATTCAAGGAGAAGAGGTGGAGTTGTTGACACGGTTGTACCCTGCAGTGATGGAGGAGACACTGAGATGTAATTAAAGCAGCTTGTCAAATACGCTGCAGGTTGAGACAGTCACTGGTCTCATAGAAGCCAATCATAACAAAACAACGTCTTTAAAAAGAACCGGGGGTTTCCCAGAACAAGCAATAATGTGTGGGAGAAATAATATGTTAAGTATATTCAAAGATGTAAAAGTGAATGTGGGAGATGAATTTAAGCATTTAGGCTGTCTCCTCCAGGCAGAGAAGACAAATAGGTATTACAGTATTACAATCAGTGTAATGTTTTAACTAAAATGTGAGCAACATCAAACTACACGTCCTTGACTAAATAAAAGTGTGCTTGAAGATCAATTTTCTGTATTTTTACCGCAGGGATAAATCATGAGCTTACAACATGCACTAAGTCGAATTATACAAACCTAACAAAATACTGGTTCAAATCCCTGCTCCCTCAAGTGCAACTGTCGTTGTGTCCTTGCACATTGCCTAGTGCTTTGGATGTCTTGTGTCATATGAAAGTGCTATACACATAAGATTCCCTGTCCTTAGAGAAACATAATGACTGTAGAACTCTTTTTGCCTTAGTTATTGAAAATGTTATCCTTGTAAGCGTGTCCTTTAAAGTACACGACTAGATTGGAGCAAGAGCCGGGTGTCCTATTAGGGATTAGCGATTATTAGGGTTAGCGGTTCGATCCCCGCAGGTGTACACTGTCCTTGTGTCCTTGGGCAAGACACTTCAACCCACCTTGCCTCCAGTGTCTGCGTACATTGGTGTATGAATGAGTGTGAATGGGTGAGTGGTTCCTTGATGTAAAGCGCTCCGAGTGCCTAACGCAGGTAGAAAAGCACTATATAAATGTGAGCATTTACCATTTATTACATGAGTTTTCACCAAGAAATATCAATCTACAAATGTCGAAACTGATCACTTGTTTTAGGAGGCTTCTGAACTTGCTATTATAGCAAAACAAAACAGCATGTTACCTGTATAGGTTTGAGCTAACGGATTTACCACTGCAATTTAGAATTGAAAACTAGTATGTCATGTTGATTGGTCAAATGTCCTCAAACTGGCACTGGCAAAAGACTGGGATCATCGAATGTTGTAATGCCACCTGAAACTGATACCACAATACTGCCCTACGAAGGAAAAGGGCAGTATCTGTGTATTTTGTCAAAATTAAGTTAAAGTTACACTAAGGAGAAAGAATGGCCACGCAAATTTTAACTAAGCTAATGACTTTTTATTACGATTTCAAAAGTATTAGATTGATTTAATGCTTATTCAACAACAGTTTGTGGAAAATTCTAGTATCTTTCAATATAAATACCAAATGAAATGTATTGTTGGGTCGTGGCTTGTCGTCCGATGGTGAGGCCCCAATGACATACCAGAGAAACACTGATTTATACACATGCCTCAAGTAACTTTACTTTAATAAACACCACTTTCTTTAAAGTTTGTTCGGTCAAAACATGTTTGTGATTAATACCTGAATTCTTTTTTGATTAATCGTGAGTTAAAGCGTTCACTTTGACAGCCCTAGTTTCTATGCATGGCTATAGTTGAGTTGAGTGTATTGGAGTTGCCACCTTTAACGCAAAAACAAAACACGTCAGTATGTGCCATTAAACAATCCCAAACTATATAATTATTCCGCAAACAAAGGGAGAGCTAAAGTTATTTAAAAGAAAAGAGATCTCGCCTGGCATTGTTGCCAAATTCTTACTCCATGGCATCATTATTTGCAATATAAAACAATGGGATGATGTAATTTTCCTGTATTACTGCACATAGCATGACAGTTCATATGAATCACCACTCACGTCTGGACCAGTTGTAGCTGCAGCCAATCACATGCTCCGAAAGTACAACAAAGTCAGCCTTGGGAGCCACATCCAGCTGACAGGGAAGAGAACTACAAGTGTTGAGCATTTCTGTTCAATGTGCCACGACCAGACAGTGACAGACAGCAGAGGATATCGCCGAGAACAACGCAATGACGAGAGGAAGGCTCAGGACATCTCTGTGAGCCCCATCGATATGTGCCGCGCAGAAAACTATATTTGGTTCTACACATTTCTGGAAACACATCTCGTCTTGTCAAAAAAAATTCCCAACTTTGGCTTTCAAGTTAACCTACTTGAGTCAGTGAAGGTTTTGAAAGAATCGTATAGGAATGGGGGCCAAAAAAAGATTCCTCATAGCTGTAATGATGAATGTAGGCCAAGAACAGCCTGAAATGACAGAAAATCTAAATTTAGATCTCACCTTAATCATCTAAGCAAATGCGGCCGACTCTTTTTAGACTTATTGAGAATACATTCCTAAAATATATTTGCATTCCATGTCTTTTCCCAGTTTCACAGTCTTTATTAAAGTAACAACTTCAACCACCTTCTTGAGTCAGTCAAGAAGTCTTTCAGCTCGTGTATGGGACAGTGGCTCCCTGAGACATGCTCTTACTTTTGTGGTGAACAAAGAAACAGATTCTGAATCAAATAAATAGCCAAATATAGTAGATTGATGCCTTATTCGTACATTGTGCTAGCATTGGGCTCTAGGAAAATTGTATGCTCAGAAATGATTGCTAATGATTGCCTTTCATGTCATCTGCCTTTCCTCCACTGTGCCATTTTCTTTTAAAACAAGTCATTGCCAACCCTAAAATAAGTTACTCTATGAAATTACACACTTACACTCTTGTCTGGGAAAGTAGACCTGTTAAAAAAAATTGATCATAGCTTTAACAATTCCATCCCGGCGAACTGGGAGTCGTATTGAGTCAGTTACTGATCACAATGTGAGCGTTCGGCGCCAGGCTGAATTTAAAAGGCCAGATCTGCGCTGAGAGTGCTGAATGATGCTACGACGCTGCACTGTGAATAGGAGCCTCTATCTCAGCCGCCAGTTTCTTGATCTCGCCTTGGCCTCACTTTTGTTAAGATACAGTTGCTTTTACCCGCACTGGCTCCTGCTGTCACTTTAAGATAAGAACACATATCCCCGTCAATACTATTGATAGCACAACTTCTCATGTCCGAGATCAGCAGCTGAAAATTATACCCTCCAGACAGGTGACAAGGACAATGCTGCAATGGAGTCTCGACAGTGGAGTCGGCATTTGTAGAAGAAAAAAAGAAAAAGTCAATGTGTGGATCAAGGCACTAGCACCTGTACGTCAGTCACATCCAGAGTAAATCAAAGCCAAGTGACAAGAATCATGTCAAGGTAATATTAAACACATGTTGATCATTATCTTACACTTTGTTGGTTAGAAAATACTACATTGATCAAAAGTATCTTAATAAAAACAAAACAAATTAACATTGCCTTCCTTCCTGATTTTATAAGTAAAAAAAAAACGGAAATCGATCTTGTTACCGATAAGTCGCCGACGACTTTAGCAAATATCTCCGCAACAAAAAGACTTTGCATTCGGAACAGGAGGGTTCAGGCTTTAAAATGAGCCATGCCACGTTCTTCTAGACCTCTAGGGGCGTATCCAAAGGCTAAGTTAGCATTTTACAAAACTGCTGACTCTGCACTTTACACAATCGCCCAGGGATTCAAAATTGTACTAGGTAAAACGTGTTTCCTTTTCTTGCCTTTGTGTTTAATTAGAACCTGGAGGGCAAAAGCATGGAGTTACATTTGTGAAAAAATTAGCACATTTATGGGCTAGCATTTGGTGAAAAAAAAATATTTTTTTCTTTTCTAAAAGATGCAAAAATATGTGGAATAAACACAGAAAAAAGTACATTAGTTATTCTGAGAATGTTTTGCCATATCCAAGTACAATTGGTACTGCGTGATATCCATTAACTGAATTGAAAATGAATGTGAACCGTGAATCGAATCAGGCCATTGTGAATCGAATCATATCGATTTGGGAAATTTGAATCGATACCCAGCTCTACTCTCCTGAAGCCCCTCCCTGCTCTTCCCATCAGCCACTCAGTGCGCTGCACATTTTTTGCAATTGCGATAAAAGGATAAGCTTTGCCAGAGATGGGAACAGGAGCATTGTAGAAGCTGACACCGTGGTGCTAAGCACACCAACCGGTGAAGATTCAAAAAGTACACAAATGTGTGCAACAACTCCAGAAATAGATAACTAATGGTGGAATTGATGCCTCTTGACGCCTCTGCACTAAAGTTCCCTCTGCCTTGACCCACACCTCTGAGCCTGGCCTTAGCCATCCATAAACACTCTCTCTTAATTCCGTGTGAAATTTCCATGCGGGGAAGTATAAATGCAAACAATAGATGAACTCTTATTTGCTTGGACCTGTGAAACAAGTACATTTATGCATATAGACATTTCGGGGAATATCTTCATTTCTGCATCGTTAGCTTCGCCGTGTAAATCCTGAAAAATCATCAGGCTCCATCAAACGTTCATGTCGAGACGCCTTGTTGATGGACAGGCGGACATCTTGTTCATTGATGCCTTTGTTTTCCGCCTCACCGTCCTCCATGTTAAGCCGACTTTTGAGCGCTTGTTTTTATTATATAGCCTATCAGAGCTGACAGAAGACGAGAACTGTTGTGTCTGGTGAAATTCACGCTGGAGGATATTTTTCCCGATGCTGCTCACACGGGGGAGCGACTTGAAGAAATACCTGCGGTTGGAATCTTTGCAGCCCGAGACGAGCTTGACCTGACGTAACACCGAGCACTTCTTAGTATATATAAACAACCAGAAGAGAGAATACAGTACATGAAACCGCTGCAAGTTGGGCAGCTGTACGCGGATCTCGGGAAGAGCATTCGACGAAGCCACTGGAGCTGCTGTGTCTTAAGGCATTAGCGTTACATTTGGCGCAAACATTGGCGACTTAGCCCTTGGCCTGGTGCACATTACAGACGAGAAATGGATGAGCGGTCCCAGGCTTCCATTAAACAAGATTATGATTTGACTTTGTCTTTTTGTTTGTTTGATCATGAAGACAAATGGCAGTCTGCAAACAGCTTTCACACAGCTATATTGCAATTTCGATGAATCACTGTCAATTTACTGCGCCTCTGTTGCCCCCATTTCAACTTTCTGTCTCTAGCCTCCGTAACTTCTGTAAAATCCAGAGCCAAAATCCGGACAGGATGATATGTTTCGCGCAGATAATCATTTTTATCTATTTTTTTGTTGTTTCTGTTTGAACGGTGGAAACTTGTCAAGGTTTTGCACACCGGAGTTTCACAGTTAATAGTGAATTTTTGGGCAAAATTGTTTCATTATTGTACTGCGTGTCCTAATTTCTGGACATGCAATTCAATTTTCCCAAAATGTTGCTTTGATTTGAAAATACTGCACATCATTTTGCAGTTTAAATGAGCTAATTAAAGTCCCACATTGCATCAATCCAATTGTTATTCCTTTGTGTGTTGTTTTTGTTTGGACAGACCGAAATAAACTAAACTAAACTAACTAACTAATCCCCCGCCTCACAGTACAGGCAACACCGAAGTCACAACAGCTAGCGAACACAACCAGAATTAGCATTATGAATGAAATATACAAAAGTTAGTGAACTAAAGCATCTGACACCAGTTTAGTTGCTGTTGAAATCCTCATTAAAATATTTTGTTTAATAGCCCCATATCTACAGTGAAATGTCAGGTCAGTTTTGCTAAAACACTTATGGGTTCAAGTTTTGTGGGACAAATGACTAAATGTAGTTCCAAGTGGACCAATTGTTTCCAACATGTAAAAGTATAAAGTTGTCTAGGAACAAATGAGGCTCAAAGCAACTACTTGCTACTACTCCATGTGCTCACAGTGCAGTCTGAAACCGAAACCAATTAAGAAACACATGGCCCACACATGGCCCACACGTGACATGCTGCTTTATTACATACAAATATATACACTACAGTTTTGTTTAGTATTGTGAATACAGGGGCATATTTTATCATTAAGCAGCTTTGCATAGTTTTTTGTCTAATTGGGAATAAAATATTAGGCCTATCAATATTGTACTCGCATCGTGATGAATCGAGAATCATCGGGAATCAAGATTGCTGAATCGTTACACCCCTATCGACGATTAATCAATTAACTATTTTAGGAATTGATGAATCGTTTTCTTGACAGAATTGTCTAATTTGAGCCACAAAATAAATAAAAGTATTTTTGACTTTAAAGGTAGGGTAAATGTTTTACCACAGATCATGTCCAAATGTAATATGTACATGATGTGAAAGTTCTTAATGTTTAACATTTAAACATTAACATTGTGGTTCTCAGGACACTGACCAATCAGTGTCTGTCTCAAATGTTGCTTCTTTAGGGACATACTAATGAGAAATTAAGAATAAATGGTGTTATTTCATCCACAAATCAGAAATGTGGTTCTCCTTTCAAAAGACATGAAATGTAGTATTTTAATAATATACATAAAATACTGATCCGAATATTTGATTAATCAATGTAAATAATCGATAGATAATCAATTACTAAAATAATCGATAGTTGCAGCTCTACCGGAAATACATTTTGGAAAGCTTGTGACATTGTCAGCAAATTCAAATGCCTAAAACACAAATTTAAGTAGGAGCCAAAAAATTGCTTTCTTGTCTCAAAATCATTTTTTTTTCAAGGAAAAAACTGCATGCATCAACTTGAAATTCGCTGTGCATCATATTACACTTATCTGGACTCTGATTGGTCAAAGTGGTTCTGTTAGAATCATTCCCGGTCTTCCCTACAGTAAGTGTCACAATGTTTACTTTACATTTATTTATTTTTAATTTTTTTTGTGCTATGCAACATAAATGAGTTTCCCATTTCCCTTCCCTCCTTAAGCCCTGAGGGAATGGGGGCTGGCACTGGAAGTTCTAGACTTACCATTGAAACTTCTTTGCCTCTCTAAGTCATTATTGGAAACAGGCTTGCCATCCTATTTTTTACCCCCCCCCCCCTATTCTTAATAAGGGAGCTGGCTCCAAAAACCCAGCCTAACTGCAAGCATCACTGAGCTTCCATTAGTCCACACTTAACACTATGGGGAAGCCAAGCCCCCCATAATATACTGTACAGTCTATGGGAAGGACAGGTGTGGGGAGGGTTCACTATTGCCACCTACTGATGAAAAAATGTAATATAGTATTGCTTATTGAGATTTTCAGCATATAGGACATGTTTAGACGAGAAGGTGGAGAAGGTGAGTGCTTCAGTGGGTATAGAGGTGCCCGTGTCAGGTGCTCTTCAGGATCTAGAGCCAGGAGTCTATATTTGAAAAAAAGAAAATGATCCGAGGCACTCTGAGGTTGCTTCAACGGTGTGCACTCCACAATCAGCCCAGAAGAAGGTCAATAGGACATGTTTATTTAAAATGCATGTACTGTACCATAAAATAAATGTTTTTTCATGTTAAATGTTTTGTCTCAAAACCACCAAACCATACTTACGCAAACGATACAGACTGCAGACGCTGACCATGAGCCAACCCACTATTTGTTTCCTAAACTGAACTGCTGTCCTTTCATTTCTAATTTCATTCAAAGCAAAAAAAGTTCCAATATTGGAGACCAGGGCGGTGCAGGCGATCAGTCCGTTTGACAGTTGTCCCAAAGTGCTGCCGGGACACATCGCCCTGCTAACAGCTCCGTGCTCAATCCACCAACAGGTGAACAGGCAGGCTTGTTTCTTTATGGCTCACTGCGTGTTTGGAGTCTTTGATGATTGATTTGGATTGCGTTATCAGGAAAAGATTGGCCAGCATTGTGGGTGGATAATGATGAGTTTGGCGCCGCTGGGACAGGGACAGTCTGCTGTTTGCTTGTCGGCAGAAATTAGGAACCATCTCACAGCCTGTCTTGTGCCATTTGCTCAGATATCATCGCTTCCTTTGTGCCTTTTTGTCCGCGGCGCCTTGTCATATTCTCCATCTGCGAAAACTCTCTCTCTCTCCTCTGTGGTCTTATCCGTGTGCTGTCCCCCTTCATATCACCTCCGAGTTCTCGTATCACAACTTTGGCTTTTGTGAAGCTCCGGAATAACAATGCATTCATGTATCACTGAAACTTCACTCAAGGGTGTTGTAAGTAAAATAAATCATGAAAGGCAACGTAGAACGGTAAAAACAGCTCATTATGTTGCTGTATGCCCAATCCCAATTTGCTAGGGACTTGTCTTTTTTGAGGTCTTGTCATACATCTGCTTTCTCAGTTTGCCCTTTCCCTAACTTTCGCAGATGAGCTTCTGTTTATTGCATCCCTTTACATCACAAACAATTCACATTCTCCCTACATTTTTACCCTTTCAAGGAAGACTCTTAAAAAGTAAGCCCATCTTCTCTTTCTCACAGAAATCCACATTGTTGATTCGGTGCATTCCCAGGCCCTGCACTGCTCTAATGCTCCCAGCCTCATCAGCAGACGCAGGGTTGCACTGATAACGCTGACCAAGCTCTGGGCTGCCCCCTTCACTCCATGATTTATACTTTATCCCCAGAGTCTTTACAGGTGAGTTAGCAAAATTCTTCCAGCCACACACTGTTGACTCCCGAGATGACTCACACCTTACAGGGTTTTGTAATGGTGACTTCCTGTTTGCAGCACCAGTGTCTTGACAATCTTAGCAACCAATTCCAACATTTTGGCAACTTTTTGTCTCCTTCAAAATGAAGCAATCAGAAATCTAATTTTAGTTTTGGTATCACTTTGCAATAGATTGAAACGTCGCAACAAAAATTGATTAACCTGACACCAGATTATGATTAAAGATGCACAGTGGATTGCATTCTGGGAGTTGGACAGTTTATTGGATACAGTTTTTAAACACATTGTACTGTCCATTTAGGCTGAAACTCACAGCCACATGTGCCTGAGCAAAGCCAGACACATCAGTATTGATCTCACGGTGCTGTATTCATTACGATATTGTGGAGAGGCTCATGATATTGTAAAAGTTTATGATGAAAATAACAAAAAAAAAACCTGACATTTAATCTGCTTTTGCCAGTCACCAGGCCATGTATTGTTATATTTATTGATCATAACATAAAACTGCTTTTAAAGTGCAAGTTCAAATCCGAAACATCAATATAGCCACTAACCTTTTAAATCCTTTGCCATCTACTGCAGAAAAGGGGCGTGAATCACATGCTGTGTATTCCGCGACGAACCTGGTGATTTCTTGAGCCCTTGAGCTGTTGTGTGGCATAGTTGTCAAAAATGCTTCCTGTAAGGTTTTGTGACGGGACTTTCTTTGTGAGAGAATCTGTAAACTTTTCGAGGTGATGTGTCTGTCAGATGGCTCGGCAGGTTGCACTGTGGTCGGGCTGTAGTGTGGCAGTGCTCGCACATGGTCCACTGTCTGTCCGCCTCCCTCGCACCTTTAGCACTTTGTGACACGGCAAAACCAAAATACTTCCATACATCTGACTTAAAAGCTGCAGGGGCTTGCACAATCTCAACTTCGGGGGTGTTTTCATCAGTATCCACCTGAGCTTGTCCGCTTGTTGTTTACAGCGCTCCTATTGGCTCAACGGCGGTTCTTGTGACGACGCAGCGCAAAGGATCATGGTCTATGTAGTTTACCATGCTTTGTTCCGTGGGCTTATTCTTGTTGGTTTTTGACGGATACCTGTCCTTTTAATATCGTAACACGACCACAACGCTATCGAGGCACTTTTACTACCTCAATCTCCGTCAATATCGTTACATCCCAACTTGTAGGTAGATTTGATATGCACTGACCACCAGGCCCGTCGACAGGGGGGGGTCAAAGGGGTATGTTGTCCCCGGGCCTCAGGACCAGGGGGGCCCAGCAAGGAGCCCATACTATATTTTCCCTTGTTCTGCATGATTCTTTTTGTTTAATATCATGATTTGCTTTGACATGTGTCTTACTGCGTAAAATCATCTCAATAACTCGGGATGGTTTATTTTTGTCCATCTTAAAGTTTTCCTTGAATGCACACTCCCCACTAAACACAAATGAAGGAGTGTTCTTTAACCTGTTAAACCCTATAGGACCCAAATTTGACAGCGGTTGGGGTTTAAGAGGTTAAGCAGGACCAAAGGAAGAGAATGATGAGGGAACAGTGGTGTCAAATTGTGGGAAAGGGCCCCAAAATACAGCCTATAAAATGATTTATTTTAAAAATGCTGTAGCAAACAGGTGCCGCCGCAAGGGTTGAGTGGTGGGGGGCCCATGAGAAACCTTCTTGCCCCGGGCCCCACCAAGTCTGTCAACTGCCCTGCTGACCACACCCACCATTATTTAGCTCCAGTGACATAGACTTTCGTTTTGGCCAATCAACATTTAACCAGGCACAGGTTTTTAAAAGTTGTTGGAACTAATGCTACATTGTGCATTGGCTGTAAGAAACCTCAATCAAACACATTAAAAAATATCTACAGCTTCGTCTGAAAAAGCAATCATTATTTTCGATGGTTGTGCTAGATTGTAACCTGGCAAGAGCCAGATAGACATTGTGTAGCACTCGTAGTTGAGTTCTCCACAATATCAATCTGGGACCACTCCAAACGAATCCGTTCGGAGTTTCGCTTGTAGTTGTTTGTTAGATAGCGGCTCTGAGCTGTACATCATAATGTCGTTGAGGTTTTTGAGTTTTTTTGTAGCACGAGTTGCGGGTTGAAGGCACCTTAACCCACACTGCCTTATTTTCGAAACAAATGTTTGTTTTGCTCGGCACCTGCTGCTTTCGTCGCTCCGTCCCACTGGTGGTCCTGGCTCAAACACTTTAGCGGCTCGGGGCAAGATGGATTCTCGTGTGTTTGTGAAATCACAAATACCGCGAGGTTAGCTAGATTGCCCACACAGCATTAAACTAAAAGAAATAAATGCCAAACTTATTTTCCGCTTTTTTCCGAATCAGTTTTCTCTTGATGGATGAAAACGGCGGCATCCTTCCCACTTAACACCAGCAACAAATGAGCTCATTATCCTTGGCTAGGCGCACATGAGCAACACGCATGACAAGCCAATACGCCGGATGTGCCAAACCGAAAATGTCAACAACATGCTACCTTGACAGCCTACATTAAACCAAGGTGGTAATGGCTGTCACCGCACACATCCCCATTATCAAGTCCATTAGGGAAGAGCACTCCTTCACAGTGAAAGAAAGGACAGAAAGACTGCATTCAAAAGTTCACAATGTCCATCTGTGGATAAATGCCAAGGTGACGCAGCCTTTGCTTTGTGTGGCCAACACAGTTTTCTAGAGGTATTGTGAGGGTTCAGCTACACATACAGTGAGGCTGGGCTTGTATTTTGAAAGAAAAACACGACCTGTAACACCGCTATTTATTGTGAGCACATGCGTCATTTTCCTTCAAATCAGAACCCTCAAAGTTTTGTGCTTGTCCTATGTGGAAATGATAGTCATTTACATAGAGACAAAAAAATAGAGATAATAAAAAAATAAAGAATGAATCTGGATACAAAATGCAACGAAAGTAGCTGAACGTACAGTTAAAAGCAATGGGAAGTGTGTGAACATGCTAAGGTATTGAATGTGCTATTACTTAAGTCTAAAAGAAAACTGTTCAGGACAGGGAGGGAGTGCATGGAGAATCCTTTACATCCATTCCTTCATTTGGAATACTTTGTCTACCGTTTTTCTCACGACTAACACAGTCTGACCTGCAGCATGAATGTGAGAAAGATGCAGCCAAAGAAGTTCCTTACAACAAATGTATCTAATCAGATTTACGCAGTCGTCCAATTTCCTAATCGTTTTTCTGCTCTTCTTCTTTTCTGTTCTCAATACTCTATTCATTTCCTCTTTTGTAAGATGAAGAAACAACAAAGTGCGGAGGAGAAGGTCCCTCATGCATGAAATGAAGTTGAGCTGTGGCCTCCTGTAATAGACTGACACTGACTCCTGGTAAAGGCTGCATAATACAGTATGTTCCAGTCACATGTTACAATTATTCAGGTGGTTTTGTGAGCATAGGTCAACTACTTTTCACTCAGTCACCTTTGACTTTGTGTAATGTTGCTATATTATAGCATGAGAGAGCTCCCTACAACTGGACAACCGTTTCCCCAGTAAAAGATCCATTCGGCATGTTACCTCTTATGTTAAGGAAGTTTGTTCAAAGTGCAAGGTGACCATCTCATTTTCGAGAACAACCCCATTTCTGTAGACAAAGTGAATAACTTATGCTGCATTCATGGGAACTGGAGAACTCGTTTTCCCCAGATGGAAGTCCGTTGTTCCCAGTTGATTTGTGTTCATGTGCTTTCTATGTCGGTAAGTGGGGATTTTGATTTCACCAGATAAAAACTGTCTTTCATCACTAATTAGCATTTAACAAAGCTAACTATTTACATTTGGTGTTAGCATCTCGAAAAGCTAAACTTTGGTTTGTTTGTTTTATAAAGCATCATATACATTTTCTTTTTGCTAGCATACATTTTGGGCATTTCTCTTGCAAATATATTACTCTAAAGACAACAAAGGATCATAGTAAACTTGTGAAAGTAGCAGTGTTTAACCAAGAAGCTCACATTTAACGAAAGATGAACGAATCAGCTGATTTCTGCGTCAGGTGCGGAAGTCGGATAGCTTGTTTTGACCACAGTTCCTCAGTCGTTTTTTCCCAGTTGTGCGGGCGTTCATGTGTATTTTCCAACTCTGAAAAACGTTTTCCCCAGTTCCCGAGGTCCACATGAATGCGGCATTACTGCATGTATCTACATCTAACATGACACAGCTGGCCTATAGCATTAAGGATCGTTCACACCAAAAGCTGCATGGACGGCAAAGGCGTCGGGTTTACATTCAAAATGTTCGTTAAGGGCCGGCAAGAGATCGTGCGGCGCGTCACGTGTGTCATGAGCTGCGCGTTTGAAGCTTTCACGTTTCAAGAGTCTGTCCCAAGCTTCCCAAGCGGCAGACGCAAAAGTTCAATAATCTGAACTTTTCGGGAGGCTCGCTCTAATGATGCAATGGCGCATTTCATGTACCGGGGTGAATCCAGGAAGAACCATGAAAACAACGAAAACAATGGGGAGCAGCTAATGTGGCAGTTCCCTCGTCGTGACATCACAGTTACAGCATTTACATCCCGTCTATGCTCTCACATCATACTGCCATTCTAGCCCACTGTGGGTTAAAAACTGCCCTGAGATGAGGGAAATATTTCTCGCTGTGGCTCTGGCCGCAACGTAGAAGAGTGGGATCTGCCATTGTCGGCAACAGTTAAGCCCCTCCGACAATATTGTCACCACCTCTCTTCAAAATACACAAGCGTCCAAATCTGCCGTTTTAAGCGTTTTTACTGTTTACTTTACAAAAAGCCTTTGGTCTGAATGTACCATTAGGATACTTTAATGTGAAAGCTATATTTGTACATATAAAATCTCCATTGGTTTAAAGGTGCATTGTGGCACTTTATATGAAAGAAAAAAAAAAAAACTTGATATTAGTGCATTTTGACCTCTTAGAGACCCAGTGGCT
>OMNZ01036470.1:4905-15516 GCA_900303255.1 Lesueurigobius sanzi | reverse complement strand
TATTGCCAAAACATGTTTCTCCAGCCCTATGAATCAAACCAATCCTTCACTGTAATTAGCTAAATACACAATTTCCCCATGGTGGCACTAGGGATGTCAAGATTAACTGATTTTACGATCACTGTGGTAATATAAAAGCTCCCGGTAGATTAATCATGAGTATTTTAAAACTCAAGGTAAATGGTTTTTCATGAGCCGTAGTGTGTGTAACCGCATGTATGTCCAAACAGAGCGCTCTCAACATTACGGGCTGAATGCCATCCAATCCATTCAAAACACATGATCCAAAACTCATAAGAGACAAAATCTCTAACTACCCAGACATTATTTTATTTTGTGTACATACGAGATGTTTATACAGTTTTTCGATAGATGCTAAGATACAGTTATTTGTGTTTCGATTATTACTTTTTACCTGTTTGCAAACTTAAATACATTTCCTGACTCTTTGCACCTCCCTTTGTGATCTAATCTGTTGTGTCAATTTCTCCATTGTGAGATCAATAAAGTCTCATTTTATCCATCTTTTCTGATAATTGCTTATCACTGCCAAAGGAAGGGTCCTAAAAGAAACATGTGCAGCGCTCTGTTTATTATGTTAAATGTCAAAAACTTTGAACCGTGACATCCCTCCGTGGCACAAATAAAGATCTATCTTATAATTGCAGTTGATACTGTCGATAGATGTCTTACGCAAACCGCTAAAAGTGGCACACCATGTAACCTTTGCACAATCAGTGCTCTGCTCACACAGCTTCCTTCCCACCATAAAAAACATTATGAACTATTGTTGCAAGCGCTGACCTTAACAAAATGACACATAGTTAATTAAAACATTGCAGTCTTAATTAAATTGCACTCACCGCTGCTGTGTGAGGCGTGGGGTTAAATCCACAGAGGTTGCACACCCTGTTCTTGCATTCAGTGCACGTATTGTAATTGGGAGAATCCTTCGACCCGACGTTAAGCTCGACCTTACACAGCGGGCACGTTGACGGCGCTGCTGCTTTAGCTACAGCTACAGCTACAGCGGCGGCTTTCGGAGGTTCAGCTGGAACTTTCTCCACTTTCTTCTCCACCGGCGGAGTGGTTTTTGCCGGCGCCGGCTGCTCAGGCTTGTCCCCAGGCTTAGGTTTGGATGGGGATATTTTCGGAGACACCGGTGGCGTGGTTTTAGTTTCGTCCTGGACAGCTGATGTTATGAGCGTTGACGCAGAGCTAAGGAACGAAGAGCCAAATCCAAACATTTTGCCGGTGACGGTTTCGTTTTTCGGTTGTGTTTTGGGACTGCCAAATCCAAAGAACCCTCCAGATTCCTGCTTGGGGGGCGGAGCTGGGGTTGCGGCCTTGGCAGGAGAGGTTGGCGGTTTGGAAGGCTCCTGCAGCGGTGGTTTTGCCACATCCTGTTTCAAAGGTGTTGTTTTAGCATCTGCTTTCATAGGGGGAGTTGGTTGTGCTGGTTTCCCAACAGGAGGTTGCTTTTCGATTGTATCCTTGGCCTGTGTTGCAGGCGGAGCTCCCGGAATTCCCTGGGTTTTTGGTAAAGATCCTTTCCGAGCAGGAACAGGCTCTGGAACAGTAGCTGGAGTAGATGGCTCGACCTTGGCCACTTCCTTCTTAGGTGGAGGAGGTGGAACTATGTCTTTTTTCACTTGTGCATCTGGAAGCTTCTCTTTCAGCGTCAGAGGTTTGTCCTGTTCTTTGACCGGTGCCTTTGGTTTCATGGCAGGAACTCCTGTAGACTCCGATGGTCCAAGGGCCCGTTTCATCTGGCAGTCCAAACAAAGCCACTCCTTTACCTAAGGACAAGAAGAACAACAGTGTTACTCAGCATGGTTTCTGTAACGATAGCCCATTGTTAGTCTGTAGTGTGCAGTTAGTTTGGTTTGTTCTAATTCAATGCAAAGACTAAAGTCACAGGGGATGAGACATTTGACAAATCCGTCCCGCTGACACAGTGGTTCTCAAACCTTTTTGCTCGCAATCCCCAAAATGATGACTGCTGGTGTTTTGCGACCCCTAGAGCGTGCATTTTCCATTCAAACTACACAGAAAATATGCCTTCAATATGATCTGGTGACCCCCTGAAATTATCTCGCGACCCCCATGTGGGTTCCGACCCCCACCTTTGCCCTGCTAGAAGATTCTGAGAAATATGACTGCACACAACAATCAAATATACAGTTGTGGCCAAAGGTTTACATACACTTTTAGTCGTTTGGCCATTTTTCATAGAATATGAATGATAACACAATTTTTTTTTTCCCACTCATGGTCAGTGGTTGTGCGAAGCCATTTATTGTCAAAGAACTGAGTTTACTCTTTTGTCCCTGATCTAATGTTTACATGGCCTTCAACAACCGCCAGAAAAATTGTTCAGGAGAAAAGAAAAACTCACTTCAGCTGAAATACAGGACTCTCTGACAAGATTGCACTCTCTGAAAAAATGTATGTTTGTTTCAAGATGCACAATATGTAAACTTTAGATCAGGGACATTTGGCTAGTTTCTCGTTGAAAAGCGCAAACAAACAGGTTTTTAAACAATAATTGGCTTCATGCAACCACTAACCATGAGTGAAATAAAGGTTTTTGTGTTATCACTGAATGTATAACGGTAGTATTTGTAGAAAGGGGTTTTGCGACTGTAGGGAGGCTTAGCAAAATATCAAATACATTACTGTGAATGGATTTTCTATGAGTGGGCTCCCAGAAAACAGTGGGAATACAAAAAAGTGACTCCAAATTATCTTGTACATTAATGAGCAAATTCTAGAAATAGTAAAAAGTCAAAGTAATATGGTTTAAAAACGCAGTACCTCTGCCACATTTGGCATTGGATTGAATCCACACTGGTTGCAGACGGTGTTCTTGCATTCACTGCATGTGTTGTAGTTTGGAGAGTCCTTCGAGCCCACGTTGAGTTCCACTTTACAAAGAGGACAGGAAGATGTCTTCGTCTTTGCAGGTTCTTTGGCTGGTGGAGGGGTTTTGGAAGGTTCGGGTGTGACCTTATCCACTCTGACAGGGGCCGCTGGTGTCTTTTCTTGTGGTTTCTTCTCCTCAGCCTTCTGAGCCCCAGGTGGCACTGTTTTTGGTGAGGCTGGGGGTGTTGCTTTAGGAGAGACTTGGGCTGCAGACATCTTGCGTGGTGTCGGCGGAGTAGTTTTAGGCTCCTGAACAGCTGATGATATTAAATTAGAAGCTGAACTTAAGAAAGATGAACCAAAGCCAAACATTTTCCCAGTAACCGACTCGGCAGGTTTCTGAGCTGTGGGCTGTGGTTTAGAACCTGCCTCTTGTTTTGCAGGCTGCGCTGATGGTTGCCCAGGTTTGGTTTGGGCAGCAGTTGAAGGAACGGCCTTCGCTGCTGGTTCTACAGGCTTCTCTTTAGCTGTCTGCACTGGGGTAACCTTTGTTTCTGCAGGATGTTTTGCAGGAGGTTTGGGTGAAGATGGCTGTTGTGGGGTGGTCTTTATTTGAGCAGGTCCTGGTGGAGCAACAGACTTTGCCTCAGGTTTGGGAGATGGCTCTGATGGAACTGGTTTGACTGTAGATGGTAATGGTTTGGGCGACTGTTCACTGATGGCTTTTCCTTCTACCGGTGAAGGAGACGGCTTGACTGAAGGTTTTGGAGGCTGTTCTGATATAGGTTTGACTGCTTCAGGTTCTTTTCGAGGAACTGGGGAGGCCATCGTTGGTGTCGGTTTTGGGGGAAGCTCAGAGGTGACTTTTGCTTCTACTGGTAGGGACTTGACTGAAGGTTTTGTAAGTTCTTCTACTGGGGGTTTGGCGACTTCAGGACCTTTCGGAGCAGCTGGAGGGACTTCAGTTGGTATTGGTTTCGGTACCTTTGTTTCAACAGACGGAGGGGCAGTGGTTGTAGGCTTTTCCTCAGCAGCAAATTTTAAATCCACAGGAACTGGGACTGTGGATGGGGCAGGCATTGTGGGCTGTTGTTTTCCTTCTACTGGAACAGGAGCTGACTTTGGTGGTTTCTGTTCTGATCGTTGCTTGACCTCATCTGACACTGGAGGAGGAGTCGGACCACTTGGTACAGGCTTGTGTGCGGTTATGCTGTCACCTTCCAAGACGGATGGTTTTGCAACAGGCGCAGGCTTCTGTGGTTGTAGTGGGGTAGCCTTTTCCACAGGTGTTGGAGTAGCTTCTGCCGGCAATTTCTTTTCCTCGTCTTTGGGTGCGTCTGCCACTTCTGTCTTGGCTGTAACTGGTTTGGTGACAACGTCCTTGACTGAGGGTGTTGGAGAGACCTCTTTTTTGGGTGAAGGTTTCATCATTGGGAGACCAGGAGGTTCAGATGCTCCGAGTGCTCTTTGCATTTGACAGTTGAGACAAAGCCATTCTTTTGCCTAAAAAGACAAACATCGAATTAGATGTTTATTTATTTATCTAGACAGGGAAAGATTCTTTCTAGAGCACAATTCATACATAAGGTGATGTGCTTCACATGTACACAGAATAGGCAAATAAAATCAATCAATAAAACATCAATATATTCATGAATTAAGAGTGCAGATAAAATACTTTCAGTGTCATGTGCAACGTTAAAAGGACATTTCTCAGCCTAAATTTGAACACTGTCTGAGTTGAGGCCTGTCTCACATCAGAACTGAGACAGATTTTAGCTGCATAAAACTACAGCTTCACTGTATTTAGTCCTGACTCTGGGGCCAGCAAGAGACCACTCCCTGAGGTCACAGCAGAGCTGTTTTAGAGTCTGAGCGACAGGAATCCAGTACCTGAGCACTGGACTAATACAGTATGTATTTCCGGGTTCTAGTCAGGCCTCGAGCAGCAGTGTTCTGTGTATGTATTTACGTATATATTTTGGATAGCCCCATGAGATGTGGCATCTCATTTTCAAGGGGGAAACAAGGCGAGACACTGCAGGTGAATATACAGTATATTGCAAGTTTTCTGCAATTTTATGTAAAAAATAAAAATAAAAGGTAAAGGTAAAGCGTCATTATACAATGTACAATGAAATTACATAGATCAGATGGAGGGGCATAAGGCATTGTATGCATAAAAATTACCAAAATTGCCTATACTTTCAGCAACGAAAGGTTAAAATGAATGTTTTTATTTTTTCAAACATCAGTATTTGTGAATGGATACACGTGGGAAAAACAGCATGTTGGAAAGCCTTCCAGAGGGTGATTTGGCATTCATGACCGAATCCACTCTTTTGAATGGCTGGTGAACGGTTTGAACCGGATCTCAATTGTGAAAAGAGCCCAATCATGTTTTTTCAGTAAATTTTCACTAAAATTGATTTGACAGACTCTTTTCATTATGTGGCACAACATTTTACTCCCATACACATTTTTCAAAGCATAAAAATCATCCCCATCATAATTTTAGCATAATTTTCATAAAAATGTGTGGCTGTCAGCGATCAAGTCTCAGATAAGAGTTGTTTGGCTTTTTAATATTGATTAAAAAAAAAAATCAATATAAAAAAGAGCCAGTCTTTTGAATCACTCTTTGACATAAAAGAATCCTAAAGACTCCCTGTAAAGAGCCATGAATCCCATCACTACTTCCTGATAATTCCTGACTTTGACATCAAATCTCAGATATTAGAAAGGTAGAAAAACATCTCAAAATTTACTCCTGGATGAAAAATCTGTGTTTTCACCTTGATTGTAGATGTACACAAAATGCATTTTAAAAAGTATTTACCTGTGATACATTTGGCATAGGGCTGAATCCACATTTGTTGCAAACCAAAGTGTTGCACTGAGAGCATGTGTTGTAGTTGCGACCTTCTTTGGAGGATAGATTGAGTTCCACCTTACAGAGTGGACAGGAAGTTGGCTCCACTTTCGAAACAGGTTTAGGGGAATCTGGTTTCAGTGCTTCTTGGGCAGCGTTATCCTCTTTTCCAACAACTTTGTGTGGTTTGTCTTCTGCTTTTTGCTCATCTGCCTTTGCGACCTTTGCAGGAACAACTTTCGGAGACACTGGAGGACTTGGCTTTGGAGACACTTTTGATGGCGACGTCTTGTCAGATACTTGTGTAGGGGCTGACATTTTCCGGGTACTTGGTGGCGTAGTGCGGGATTCATCCTTCACAGCAGATGTTATCAGACTAGAGGCCGAGCTAAACAGAGATGACCCAAAGCCTAGCACCTTCCCAGACACTGGTTCAGGAACTACAGAGGCAGAACGTTGAGATTTAGGACTACCAAAGCCAAAGAAACCTCCTGGCTCTTCTGTCTTTGAGCCCTTCCTTTTGTCTGGTTGACTCTGTATCTTCTCAGCAGGCTTTGATTGCTGCTCTTTTTGCAGCTCTTTACTTTCTGGTGCTTTAGGAGCTGTAGAGGTTTCGGGTGGTGCTTTCTTTTTCATACCTGCCTCGCTCTCTGGAGCCTTGGGAGATAGGTCAGCTTTGATGTCCTTAGCTGTTGGAATCTCTTTTTCTGGGACTGAACCAGGAATATCCGGAGTTGATATTTTAGATGGGGCCTTAGCTTCTTCTGGCTTTTGTTGTAAAATATCTTTCTGTATTTTCCCGGGGACGTCAGCTTTTGGGATAGGAGGGGTATCTTTTCTATCTCCTGGAGCAACAGCAGGAGTTGGGACTTTGTTTGGAGACGCCAGAGGTTTCTTCGCAGGAGGCTGGACTTCTTCGGACTGTTTCAAGGCTCTCTGCATCTGGCAGGTCAGGCACAACCACTCCTTTGACTGTTAAAAAAAAAACATAAGGGTACTTAAGTATATGACTGTGCAAGATTTCTGACTCTTAAAGCATATCAAATATTACTGCATGTGTTCTTCTTCAAAACTATAACCATCAGTAGTGACTTCTATTTTAGATCCAAACAGCGGGTTATGCAAAATATTGTTAAAAAAATATACTATACCATTAAGAGAAAGACAGTATGTATACCAACTACATGTAGTTGGTCATTTACAATATCCAAATAAATAATAGACAAGAAAATGTATTTGGTATTGGAATTTATATTGCTTTGAAAAGGCTTGCATTGCTACTATATTGTGATTTCACAATTGACAACTACGTAATCCTGTATAATAGGACTGATAATTTTATGGTACCATGGGTACATTTAAACACATATGTCAATAAAGACATATAGTTGTGGCCAAAAATGTACATACCTTTTAAGTTTGCATACCCTATTAATCTTTAGGCCATTTGTCATAGAATGAGAATGATACCAAAAATCTTTTTCCAATCATGGTTAGTGGTTGTGTGAAGGCATTAAAACAGAAACTACTCAAATGCCCCTGATCTAACGTTTACATGACCTTCAACAACTGCCAAGAAAATTGTTCAGGAGCAAAGAAAAACTCACTTCAGCTGAAATACAGGACTCTGACAAAATTGAACTCTCTGAAAAAAATGATGTTTGTTTCAAGATGCTCAATATACTTTTAGTGGGGGGCATTTGGCTAGTTTCTAGTTGAAAAGTGTAAACAGAGAGGTTTTTTGACAATAAATGGCTTCACACAACCACTAACCAGTTTGCATACCAACATTCTGCCAGGGAATGCAAACTTTTGAGCACAACTGTACATGTGAAGCCAGAATGATGATTGATGAAATATTAAAGCAAGTATTACCGACCAACATACCTGTGACCCACTAGGTAGTGGGCTGAATCCACACTGGTTACAGACCCTGTTGTTGCATTCAGTGCAAGAATTGTAGTTTGGAGCCTCCTTCGCGCCAATGTTCAGCTGAGCCTTACAGAGAGGACAAGCATTTTGTCCTATGTTGACTGCATCTTGAGAGACAGCCTTCTTTGGAAGTGCTGGTGAAGTTTTGTCTGCTTTTGAAACTGGAGGAGTCTTGGTTTGTTGTGGTTGGTCTGGTTTCTTCTCTTGTTCAGTTTTCTGGGCACCTGGACCTTTAACATCTCTCGCAGGAGACATCTTTGGAGAAACTGGTGGTGTTGTTGAAGGCTGGTCCTGAACTGCTGAAGCAATCAACGTTGACGCAGAGCTGAATAGAGATGAACTAAATCCAAACATTTTTCCTGACACCGATTCAGCAGGCTTAGGGTCTGGCTGAGCTTTCCCACCAAAACCAAAGATTCCACCTGATTCCTCCTGTGTCTTGGCAGATGCGTTACTTTGTCTTCTTGTCTGATCAGGGGTTTTCACCGGCTCCTGTGGCTTTTTCTGAGCAGGTACTGAGCTCTCCTGTTTAGATTTTGTGACATCTACATCTGCAGATTTTTCTACTGCAGTCAAAGGTTTCTTCTGACTGGCATCTTTAGCTGTGAGCTCTTTCTTTTGGGCTTTTTCAGGTAACTTATTGGGGGCCTCCGTCATTGAAAGTGCTCTTTGCATCTGGCAGTTTAGACACAGCCACTCTTTCCCCTGAAAATAAAAAGATAGAAGGTATTAATTGACGTATGGTTCAACATGTAACCTTGAAAAATGAGTATCTCAACAAATTGGGTCAAACACAGTTGTAGCTCTATGAAAATATAAATTAATCTCTACAGTCTTACCGTGAGGTCATTCGGTGAAGGGTTGAAGCCACACTGCTTACACACAGTGTTCTTGCATTCAGTACAGTTGCTGTAGTTTGGTGGGTCTTTGGTGTTAATATTGAGCTGAGCCTTACACAGCGGACAGGTAGATGGTTTCACTGTGGTGGCTTGTGATCCTGCAATGATATTTGCTGGTTGTGGTGCACCTTTATCCACTTTAGCTTGACTGGCTGGGGTTGTCCTTGTCTCTTCTTTCTTCGTTTCCTCTGGCTTTTGTGTGACTGCAGTCTTGGCTTCCTTTGCAGGAGACGTTTTTGCAGGAGAAAACTTTGGAGAGACAGGTGGCGTGGTCTTTGGCTGGTCCTGAACTGCAGATGTTATCAAAGTAGATGCAGAACTGAAGATTGACGAACCAAAGCCAAACATTTTTCCTCCAACTGACTCAGCTGGCTTTGATGATTCAGGTTGACCCTTAGGGCCACCAAAACCAAAGAAGCCACCGGACTCTTGCTCTTTGCTTTGCCTTCGCGGAGAGTGAGCTCCATGATCTGGCATTTTCTGAGGTTTTGGCTGTGGGGCTTTTTGGTCAATAACTTGCTTCTTCTCACCTTCGAGTGCACCAACCTTTTGAGGTTGAGGTTCTGGGGTCTTGTTAAGTTGTGTACGTTCTGGAATATCCTTCTCCGTCCCCTGGCCAGCTGCAGGAGCTTTATTTGGTGACTTGATGACATGAGGAGGTTGTGGTACAGAGGCTGCTCTCTTCATCTGACAGTTCAAGCATAGCCATTCCTTTACCTGAAAATAAAATAAAACATACAATGAGCACTCTTTGCACTTAGCTTTTGAAAGGTTGTGTGGAAAATTGTCAAAACGTTTAGTTGTTGAAGTACAAAAGAGAGAAGTTTTAAAAAGTGTAAAAAATAAATGGATGCCCTTTACAAAACATCACTGCTATTTTGCCTGTGGCCTCTTCTAGCACCTACCATCACAAAATCACACCTTGGGCTATAACGATATCATAATATAGCCCTAAACGTCCCCACAAATTCACAAAAATGTCTTTATGTCTGTATATTGAGAAAATAATGGATGGTAATGCATAAAACACATAATATACAGTATATATATATCCATACCCTATATTATGAGTATAATCAATAAATGTTTCATACCTCTCCAATGGGCACAGGGCTGAATCCACACTGATTGCAGACTGTCTCCGTACACTCTGTACATGTGTTGTAATTGGGAGCATCCTTGGATCCAATGTTGAGCTTGGTTTTGCATAGGGGACAGTCATTTGTCTTTGACACTTGTGGTGGTCCTTTCACATTTGTCTTCTCCAGCAATGGTTCTGATTTCTTCTTTTCGTCATCTGCTTTTGCGGCAGGTTTTGGATCTCTTTTTGGAGAGCCCGTTGGTGTGGGTTGTTTTGGTGCGACTTTAGGCCCGGGTGAAGACTTGGGTGAGGCTTGCGCTGGGGCAGACATCTTCCGTGAAGCTGGAGGCGTTGTTCGAGACTCATCCTGCACAGAGGATATTAAAGTGGACGCTGAACTGAAAATTGATGTGCCAAAGCCAAACATCTTCCCTGTAACTGATTCTGTCGTTTTTGCTTCTGGAACCATTTTAGGAGGTTGGTCTTTCTGTCCATCAGTAACAACTTGGTCCTTTTTAGGTTCAGACTTGGGTTGTTCAACCTTTTGCAGCGCTTTTTGATCTTGTTTTGATATACTTTCTATATTTGTAGCATCTGATTTTGGCAGAGGTTCAGTAGTAGTCTTTACGGGAACTGTGCTAGAACTTTTTGGATCGACACCCTCCTTTCTTTCCCCTGTTTGTATGGATTGTTTTGGAGTGATTTTAGGCCCAGGTGAAGACTTGGGTGAGGCTTGTGCCGGGGCGGACATCTTTCGAGAAGATGGTGGTGTTGTTCGAGATTCATCCTGAACAGATGCTATCAAAGTGGAAGCAGAACTGAAAATTGACGAACCAAAGCCAAACATCTTCCCAGTGGCGGATTCTGTAGTTTTTGCTTCTTGAACCATTTTAGGAGGTTGATCTTTCTTTCCATCAGTAACAACTTGGTCCTTTTTAGGTTCGGACTTGGGTTGTTCAACC
>OMNZ01036459.1:0-11485 GCA_900303255.1 Lesueurigobius sanzi | reverse complement strand
TCTTTTTGTCAGTCCCCATGTTCAGGGGTAAATCCGTATGATTTGTGTCTATATGTTCATAAGTACAATTTGCTCCCTGTGCCGAAATGGAAAAAGAGGTGTGCAGAGGGGTGGATTCGAACTAGCGACCTCATGCACCAAAAACAGGAGCTCTACCTACTGAGCTAAGCAGGTTGTACTTTGCCGGGCCGCAGACTTACATATATCAAGCATGGGCCTGAGAGATAAAGGCGTGAACATACAGGAGAGAGCTATCGTTGTATTTAATGAATTATTTTGTGATCAGGGCAGATTGGCAGCTCCACAGGAGCAGCGCCTCTGAGTGTGATTGTGGAGGTTTATTTACATCGATTTATTGAAGCGTGTTTGATTGAAGGCCAGCGGCCGTACTTCCTCATTCAGACTCTGCCTTCAGCTAGAACTGGCTCCTCCTTCAGCCTCCGCTGATCGCTTGACGCGGGTGAAAACGCTCATACGTTCACATCCTGCCGCTCAATTCGCGTGAACGCCAACGCTGAAAGATTGACGCGCGTCATTGCACGTTCACATAGGCTTTACATGGAAGATGGCCGCGTGGTCGCGTAAGGTGTGTTGGCACCTTTAGAGGTTAAAGTACAGATGAAGACTGAAGAATTTTTACCTACTTTGGACAACTCCTGTACGACTGAGAACCAACCTACACAAATGTGAATATACAATACTTCTGAAAATGTATTTTAGTCTTTTCCGAGAGAAACGAGAGATATAGATACAAAATTAGTAAACACAAACCATTGTATGGTTAGTGGTATTGAATTCTACATCAGCACAGCGCCACCTTCTGTTCTGGAGTGGACATTATAATCATCATAGAAAAAAACACAATGTGAAATAGAAAGTATTATATTTGTTTGTTAAATATAGTGGAGTAAAAGTAATAAGTTGTCAATAAAAATGCTACTCAAGTAAAGTACAGATCCTCATAATCTCTACTTAAGTGCAGTACTTAAGTAAATTCACTTTGTTACTGCCCACCACTGTTTATAAGCACTTTTCACAATCAACAACTAGCTGCAATTCACCATCAATAAAACGCTTTGTAATTACTTGATGGTGTTTTTTTTCCCCAAATTTCTGCCCCTTTTACAGAGCACTGAAGGACAAAACAGAAAGAAAAAAAAGTCAGGCGTAGAACCTTAGGAAGGAAAAACCCACAATTGTCTTTTGTTCTCACAGGCAAGTTACATACCCAACACCATTTTAATCTTTTCATGTAACCGCAGCTTATTTCTGACTGCACATTAACTAGCGCTGGTCAGCAGGACGCAGTCATGAGATGTGCCTGTGCCCTGTGGAAAGGGGATTGCAGAGATCCCCGAGCCGATACCGGTTTGCTAAGCCTCCAGCCGTGCGTGACCCTCTGACTTTGCACCAGCACTTTCTCACAGAGTCGGAGCGCAGCAGACAGAATATTAGGGCGACTCTCGGGTCTCGTGCATTACTCACAACCGCAAACGGCAATCGTACCTCCAGCAAGATGTCCGATGAGTCGTGAAGGAGCATGACCAGCGTGCCGATGCGAATGTAGTTGGCGCAGTAGGAGAAACTTAGTAGGAAGATCGTGGCCAGATGGTGGATCACCTGTTCCCTGAAGTCCTACCGTAAACAACACACAACAGATGTTAAGGGGAGACACTACAGGCAAAAGTCAATATTTTAAATTTTCAGATTTTGGGCTCCTTTGCTCTCTTAACATATAAACTTTCACTAAACTTTTCACCTGGAAACACTAAGGTGTGTTTTCTCCATAGATTTACACCAGGCCATTTGAAAGAGACTAGCCACAAGTTCAATGTCAAATTGATCATTACTATAAACCAAAGAGCCATTTAAAGTTTACAGGAATGTGGAGGAGAGTGCTTCTCTGTATCTGAACACTTGAAACTGGTCAGGCCTAACGCCACTCGAAGGCGTCCCCCTGAAGAGACTAAACCTTTTGGCGATGTTCCAGTAAAAAATAACTGAGATGCAATTTCAGCTCCCGCTCTAGAAATCTAATGGGTTTTGGGGTCATTACCTTCCTTTTAACATCCACCGAGATCCTGAGAAGCAGCGATTCGTAAAAGCCCAGCTCGAGCATGTAGTACCAATAGTGGGCTCTTTCCATGGGCTACGGAAAAAAAACACAAGTCATTTCCATGAAAAAACAGTGAGTTACAGCGGGTTCAGGATGATTTCTTATGTGATTATAATAAAGTCTTAGGAGCTCTAACTGCTGTGTGGACCCTTACCTTAAATCATTATAATAAAGTCTGTCACACATTGAAAAAAATGTATCTATCCAAAGACGTACCCCTTGGGCTTTTCATTTACTCTGAGTACCCCCTGCCTCAATGGATTTGTTCTTTAGTAAGAAAGTGAATGACTGAAAGTCCGATTTAAAAAAACATCTCATTGCTCTTGTAATTGGACACTTTTTCTTATACTATGTGCAAAATAGCTTGTTCCATTGGAAGATGAATTTGCTTCTAGATTAGATTTTGCAGTGAATGTACAGTGAAATAGCTTTTAGCATAATAATAACAAAACAATTCAGTTTTATCCCCCCGTTAAGCTCTCTCGTACCCTCAGGGGTCCCTGTACCCATCCTTGGGGATCACTGACTTAGACTGTACCTTTCTCTCTACTGGTTGGAGAAAAATATACATTTATATTATTGTTATATTTATCTTTGAAGTGATGATTTTATTTCAGTATGACACTGGGGCATAATGAAATAGAAAAGGTCAGAAATCTGAACTCACTTTATCATGTACAGCAGGGGTTTCAACTGGTTCTGCCCCAGGGTCCACCATTCAGACTAAGCAGTAGTCTGCGGCCCACTGTGTGCACCTGTGTGCAATATAGGCCTATTTTCTTGTATAAAAAAGGGCTATATACTTTATTTTACAATCAATTAATTTATTTTTGTAACGCCCAATATCATAACAGTCATCTCAAAGGTCGGTCTGGACAAAAACAAATCAATATCAGACATCAAGAATGATCAGAAATAAGTCACACACGAATGAAATGTCACACACGAATGAAATGTCTCGACCAGATGTAATGTCCCGTGAATAAGTAAATCACTTAGAGCTTATGCTTTGTATTCTCAAATGTTTAACATAACATAAGTAGAATTATTAAAAGAGAATCCTATTGAATCAACTTGATTCAATATGTAGCAGCCCTTGTGTATTTTTTGTAGTTAAACTGGATAGCAAGTCACGGACCACCAGCAGTACTGCCACGGACCACCAGGGGGCCACGGACCACTGGTTGAAAACCCCTGATGTACAGTAGCAAAGGTTCGGAAATACTTTTTATGTATTGTTTTTTTCTTTTATTTCACGATTTACATTGTAGATTGTCACTGAAGATATTAATTTATGAATGAACACATATGGAATTACATTTTAAAGGGACTCAACGGAGATTGTCCATTTTCATACTCGTGACTGCCACCTCTGGCCGTCCGCGTAACTGCAGTCTCCATGTTAAGCTGGTGAATGTGAATGATGGTGACTGCTGCCTCGGCCCGAACACGCAACTTTAGAGTGACGGTGCAGGCTTATAGCGGCAATTGAGTGGGATATGTGTGGGCTCACAGTACAGCGCAGGACATTGCTGGAGCATGTAGGGGGTGAAAAATATATTATTTTTTTTATTTTAACTTCCGTAGAGTCCCTTTAAGCAAAAAAGGTGAAATATATTCTTCAAAATAGCCGCCTTTTTCTTTGATTACTGCTTTGCACTTTTGACTTTTTGTCAATGAGCTTCACAATGTAGTCACACAAATGGTTTTCACTTCCTCCCAAGACTGTTGTAAACCATTTCAGGTCACAGCCTTATGAAGTTCACTGAAATGGCATAAAGGGGCCAATTTGAAATAATTTAATATTTAAAACATATTTTGAGTTATTTCACCCCATAATGGAGCATCACAGTCCCACCCATCGCTGCTGCTGCCGGAAGTAAAAATCCCATTCAAAAATTGCACAGACTTTTCAAAGAAAAAAATTAATATCAACTGTTTAAAAGAACGATAGCAGCTAATCAGCTAAGTGGAGACTTTTGGGCATAAAACACACAATAATAAATTAAAGCTGCATCCAAAACGTTGTAAACCAAAAAGTTATAAAAATATTTTTGGTATTTTCTTGCTTGTAAAATATCTGCGCTATGGCTAAGAGTTAGCATGTAGCTGATTAGCCTCCGTCGTGCTTTTGAACTCTTACAATTAGAATTTTTCGAAAAGTCTATGGAGATTTTAAATAGGATTTTTACTTCCTGGCACCAGAAAGAGCCCGGATAAGGGCGGGCCTGTGGAGCTTCATTCCATGTGTTCATAATGCCTTCAATGAGACTCATCCACTGTAAATACTACATAGTGCTATACTAACAGGTACTGTATTACAAATGGAATGAGGAATAAAGTAATATGAGAAATACATACCGATATATTGTCTTATTCATATCAGTTACATTGTTATTACAATTTTAATTATCATTGCCTTTACCTGTACAGGATATTGTCTCCAACACTCTCTAAGGTCCCAAAACCATGGTCTCTGTCAACACAAGACAACAATCATAATAAACACTGTCACACTACATTTTCCGTTTATTGACTCCATTTTGAGGACTTTCCACCATCCAAAAGAAAGTGTCTTTTGTTTGTGCCATGGCTAAGGTCCCCCATATTTCATCACTAACATTACTATACGAGCGATCGCGATGTGGTCACGTCCGGGGCTTCGGTAGGCAGCATGAATGTTTTAAATAAATAATAATAGTGCTATGATAGACAAAAGCATTGTTCACAAACAGAGCATTGCGCTGTAACCGATATTTGACTCCAATATCCAATAAACATGGCTACACGTCTGAACGCATCAGCTGTCGCCTACCGCTCGCCAAAACATCCACTGAAAATTGCGGAAGAAAACAATAGCAGCGATCGCTCCTATAGAAACCGGCCACTTCCGGGAAATCTAGCAATTGTCTATAAACCAATTTAAGCAGGCTAAACCCAATTTAATGCCCAAGGCGGGATTGCTCTTCTGCGCCCCTCTCACCCACTCATTTCTCCCCAAGCCACCTCAATGTATCAGTAGCCTTTTGGGGAAGCCAGGCTACAAAAATAACAAAGAGCAGAGCATTTCAACATGAGGATCTGTGCAGGATATCCACGCACATGTTGCAATGACAGTGTTGTGTTTTGTTGTCAGGTCAAACTTACATTAATCAAGCAACTTAATCCAGCAGTGAAGGCTGATACATAGAAGAAGAATCTCCATCTGTAATGGAATATGAGAGCGAATCACTGCACAGAGATTCAGGAAGTATTCATGGTCATCATATTGTACCTTTCTGTATGAAAAAACCAGCACATGAACGTGTGAGAGACTTGGATTGGGCCTGCAGTCTGAATGTCAGTAAAATGTTGTTTCGTTATTAGTTTTCTTTACTTTTCCATCGCAGCGGCCTTTACGACGCTCCGGGGTTAAATATTTTTTGGGTGGCTGGTAGGTTTTCATTGCGTTGTCCAATGAAGCAGGGACAACCTAACACTCACCTTTAAAGAACGATCCTGGAGTAGAGATGTGTTGATGTGTCATCTCTCAATACATGGGACAACTGTGTTTTTTTCTGCACTTTTGTGGTTTATTCAAGTCATTATATTTTTAACAACGCAGCAATCTGAATTAAAATGTTTGCCAGCACGTACATTCATATTTTACAAAACATAACTTACGTCCTACATGACTGAAAAATCTTTGCCTACCACTGTACCTTTGTTTATTAATGGTCCTGTGCGTGGCTTATTTGTTTGTAAAAGATTACATTTTGGTAATTTTCCTCACACATTTATCATGTTAACTAGAGGTAAAATGTCATCTAAACCTTTCTTGAAATAGTATTTGCCCGTGATTTGAGTTGGTAATTTAAGTTATCTGCCAGTGAAGTAAGTACTTTTCCCGTAAAATAAGAAAAAGTGTCTACTTTCAAGCCAATTTCGTTTTATCTAATTAGAGTCTAACCACTGTAATTTACTTACTTTACTAATGAGATGTTTTCTGTTTTTCAATTTACATGCAAAAATACTTCCTTTTACTAACCAGCTCAAATCAAGGGGAAATAATGACTTATTTTCAGTTTACCTTGAGAGAGAACAAAGCAAACTTAATTTCGCTACTAGAGCAAAACTCAGATACAGGACCTTTAACTGTACATCAAATCTATGAAATCTGAACTCACGCTGCTTCCCCAAACTTCTTGGTCTGACACGGCCGATCCTGGTTCCTGCGGAGCCTGAACCACGTCTCGATTTGCCTCTGCGTTCTTCCACACTCTGACATCAAAGTCACTATTTCTTTCTGAAAAAAAACAAAAGACAAAAACATAAAGCATTATCAGCACGTTGCTCTCAGTGGTCATTATATTTTATTGCTCACAGAATCTGATTTCCTTTGTGTGCAATGATATCCCGGTCACATACAGCTCGAGCACTCGCAATTAGGGCTGGGTACCGTTAAACGATACCAGTACGGTATCGAAAAAATAACGACGGTACTACCGGTATCGAAAAATAAATTGGTACCGAAAACTGGTACCGAAAAAATATTTATCTTTAGAAAGAAAATTTCTCTTCCTTTCTCTTCCTGCAGTAAAGAAGGTGTTTCAGCTCAAATAAATGATAAAAACACTAAAAGAAAAAATTTAATCGAATAAATGATTATTATTGTTCTGTTTTATGGTTCTACAACAAAAGTAAAATCAAGCACGAGGATAAATGACTCGATTTGAGAATATTAGTCTTGTTTAGAGGAGTTTTGACTAGATTAGGCACATTTACTACTGTCATCTAGATTACTTGGTTTATTTCATGACAATTTTTACTGATTCTAAGGTAATCTCGCTTGAATTAGGGAAATAAAACTGCCCAAAGACCAATTTTCTCTTTAAATGAATTTAAATAAAAAAGGAACTAAGTAGAAATCTATTGAAGCAAGTCAAAACAAGTGGTTAGAATTAGGTCAAATGAGCCACTAAAACAGCTCAAATTTAGATAAATAAGATGAATTTGGGTCATTTAAGCTTCTAGATATTTACTTTTTTGTGTAGATGAATGAAATAATTTAGTATAGGTATCGAAAAAGGTATCGTTCAGGTATCGGTATCGTAAACCAAGTATCGTTAAAGTACTAGTATCGAAAAAACATGAAAGGTACCCAGCCCTACTCGCAATACACTTGGATTAGACAAGTGGGAATAAACATGAATCTAAAATTACACAGGCTATACTAAATAAATATATAGTGTATGCTTTATAACAATCAGCTAAAAGACATTAAAAGATTGTGTGATCACAGCTCAACGTCTTGTTGAAAGGTCAAAGGTTATCTCATCTCAAATAATTTCCCAGTTTTCCAGAGAAAAATACAAGATGAACTCCAGTTTTGCCATTTAAAAAAAATATTTTTAAAGATTTTTCATAAATGTCCAAAAAGGGGTACATCATGTATCTTGTGTCTCTCAGCTGCACATATAACTGCATTAATAGTGGTGCATTTCTCTTGGGAGCGCTGCTTTACCAGGAACAAGGAAGAGATTCCACCTGGACTCCTCTGCCCTCACACACAGCATTGTTTCATGACGGAAGTTACAGTGTTCACAGTTTAGCACTCCACCAGCTCAGATCTCTTTAAACGACGTGCTTTACTTCCCCTTGTTTACTGATCCACACTCACCTGCGTGGGCTTCTTGCTCTGCTGCTTGTAATAGGACTCCAGCTTTGGGGAGGGGGGCGCTGACATTTGTAACCTGTCCCTCACCCCCAAACATCTGCCAATGGGCGGGGCACAGAGCCTGCGGAGAGAACAAAGAGCGGGATCATGGCTCTGTGGGGCTGTTGTTCTCTTTACTGTAATAAATGACTAATAAAGTATATGTGGACTTTCTAAGATGTAACAAACAGAATCAGGTTTCACTCACAAAAGACTAGATAGGACTGATGGAGGAATCAGAATATTCGATTTTAATTTAACAAAATATTCTCAATTTATCAAAGTTAATTAAGGGGAGACACTACAGGTTTTGGACCAGTTTGATCTCTGAACATAAACTTTCACCTGGGAACAAATAAATTACTTCATATTTCGCAAAATGTATTTTTCTCACAGTGTGGCACCACCATCTCCACTTTAGTGGCACATTCAGACTCCAAACTCTCTAGTCTTGCGCTTAACAATATTTTGAATGTTTGTTCAGAGGGATTTTCAAAATATAATTCCTAGCCTGTCATGAAATTTGAATTATTACAGATTTATTCACAAATCAGTTCCCAAAATCCCCCCTGACCAAATCTTTGTAACTTATATAAACAAAAATAAAACCATAAATCTAAACCTGACTCAATCCCAGCTGGGTGCCCAAAGTGGGGCTCGCGGGTTAAATTCGGCCCTTCAAGAGGTTTGATTCGGCCCTTGAGGTGATTTGTAAGGATTATTTATTTTTGATTTATTTGTGACTGAATAAACTTAATATGAACACCAAAACAGCATGTCCTACTCAACAGCACACAGTAATTAAAGGATAATTAAAGATAGATCTGTTTAATTTGTTTTTTTCGTTTGGCCCTTTACTCGCTAGGTTAGCCCTCCATGGAAAAACTTTGGGCACCCCCGCTCTATCCATTATTTAGATTTTTTTGCAGAAATTATAGCACATTTTGGCCATTTTTAATAATAACAATAATAATAATAATGCACTTTTCTGCGCACTCAAAGGCGTTTTACATGACATTATTCATCCACTCCATAATTGGTGGTGGTAAGCTACTCCTGTAGCCACAGCTGCCCAGGGGTAGACTGCCAATCTGCGCCATCGGCCCCTCCCACCACCAACACTTACTCTCACACTACATTCACCCAGGCTTCCTGGCATTTCTCCGGCGGTCTCCCATCTGAATACTGACCAGGCCCTACCCGAGGTCTGCCAGGATCGGGCAGAGACACATAAGATGCCTTATCATTTTCATATGAAAACACAATATGATGGAAAACTTCAATACATTTTCAAATTCATATCATTCAATTACATTTTTTCCCTTATTCACCTGCAGTGTCTGGCCTACATAAGTTCTATTTATTTCACTTTTATTTGTATTAACTTTACTGCTTAATAATGTGTTTCATACTCTAAATCTCTCTCGCCCTTTCCAAGTAGCTCCCCAAAAGTTAGAAGAGTCACATCCACACACTCTTATCAAATCACATGGTATTTACTGATACATTTTCTGATTATTGACCTGGGAACAAGTTGAACGCAATCTGAATATAGTCAATTATTAAAGTAGAGGTCCGTAAGATTGCAAAATGAGGAGAGAAAGAGATTTCAAAAGTAAACAGTCTAGCTCCCTCCCCTCCTGATTGATTGCACCTGAAGAGGGCTCAGAGGAATACTCGTCCCATTGGTCCAAGTTATGGCAACAGGATTCAGCAAAGGGAGGGAGTATAATTGTTTTTGCATACCTTACTTTCCATCAAAATTCAGTAAGATATGCCTAAGGGAAAATGACTCTGTGGGTGAGATGGGAGTTTATTCCATATTTTGGGTCCTCTGTACAGAACACTTAGCTGTGGCTGAGTGCTCTGAGCAAAGTGAGCCCTGATGAGGTGGCTACTCCGAGTTGGATACTCATGTGATTCATTGTTAAAGAAAAACATGTTCAGACATTGAGGCAATAGATTATTTACAGAATTCAAACCACAAATACTTAATTTAGCAAACAAAGGTGCATGTCTACGATCAACACAGACTAGACAGACTATCACACAGACATCTAGACAGACTATCACTTGACATTTCTGTCTGACTGTCTTTTCTGTCTACACCCAAGTCCCAAACTTACTCAAGTATCCTCAAAGCGTAAGTATCTCTCTGTCGTTTTTATTCAGTGGAGGAAGCTCACGAGCTGGGAAGAGCATGAGCCCTGCTTTAAATAGCATAGCCTAGAGCAGTATTTGTTGACTACCTCTCAAACAGGTAGCGCAGAGCAACGAAGCCCAAAGCCAGGGGAAGAGTGAGGAGCAGGTCCTGGGGTCTGGGGCGCTCAGAGGGGCCCAGGCCATGGTCCATGTCCTCCCAGGTCACCCTCGGAGGAAGCCACAACTCCTGCCTCCACAGGTCTGGCAGCAGCTCCATTGTGCTATGGGCAGGACTGTATAGCAGAAAGGAAAACACGCCAGTAATATTAGTGTTTTGTTTATCAAGAAGGTCATGAAAGAAAGAAATCTGCCTTGAAATAGCTTAACATCAGACCTGGTTGTATCATAGAAATGAAAACACAGCTTGTTTATCGCTTATGGTTGCAATTAGAGGAGTTGGGATGACTAAAAGTTAGTACAAAAGATCATACTGCTATATATTTAATAATTGGACTTCTATTCAGCCTGTGATCAACGCAGATGGGCAGGCTGCAGCACCATGTCTGACTGTGCTCTTCTCCTTCTGCCTTTTTACAGCCTCAAAACCTCGGGATCAAAGGATGTGTTCAATTTCATTTCATACGGACTTATAATTTAGACCCAGCTGTTCCAACCAACACGCCTCCATTAAATCCGGCTTTATTATACAGTAATAAGGTGGTGTTTAATAATAATAATGTCGTGTTGGGATGACTCACCTGGTGTAGATGTCGCCTTTCGGGGCCCGTGCAAAGTGTCTCCGCTGCAGTATTTAGCACATAAACTTAACTTTCTGGCTGTATGTTTGTGTTGATGGGAGATGCGGCTCGATGCTGCTGAATCCTGGCGTCAACACGGAGCCAAGTGAGCGCCCTCTGCCAAAGTAAAGTCCCCTCCAACAACCGCGGACGACTCAGGCCCTTTCAAAATAAAACCGGAGCAAAAACACGTGCTCGTCTTGTTTTTTCCTCTAATGTGATGCCAGTGCAACAAAGCTGGAATTCCATTTCAATCTGGCGCTTTTTAGGCATGTCCTAATTCACTGCCGCTGTGTCTAGACAAAGCCATTAATGGTGTTTTATTTTGGCGTACTTCTTGTTCCCAAAGCGGTGTGGGTGGGTTTGTGGGGCGGCTCCAGCTCTGATGGGCGGATTGGACTTCTGCTCCATTGAACCAGCAGTAGCAATAACAACTACATTGTTTTTCTTATATATAACTACACCCTTGGATACACAACCACTGGTATAGGCTATACTCTGTTGCAAAATAATAACCCTGGCACCATGTTGTTATAACTTAGCTTTTTTGTTTTTATCAGAGGGGTCTTAGACATTACTAGGTCAGCATTCCCTGGTGAAAAAATATATACTAATTATATTTAATTTAGGTATATTTTAATATATTTTACCATATACTAGTGAAGTTAATTTTAAGTGTGCTATTTTGGAACAACTTATTTTGTATTAAATCTATTTAAGTGTAACTTAAATTGA
>OMNZ01036452.1:2881-14515 GCA_900303255.1 Lesueurigobius sanzi | reverse complement strand
AAAATGATAATATACAAGAATCAGAATATAGAATTAATAAATAAGACTAAAATTAATAAATAGCAGAAAAATAAATAAATAAAAATAAGATAATATAACAATAAATATATCTAAAATGAATAAATATTAATTAAAACCAATGTGGCCCTCGCATCAAAAAGTTTGCCCACCCCTGGCTTGGGGTCACATTTTCTGTGGAGTAAAGATTTTTATGACTGCGGGGAATGCTACGATCTCTACCTGCAGACTGATTATAGGTGACATACTGTATAACGGCCAGGGTTCAGGTCATTAGAGGTCTCTGGTCCACACAGGCCTGGCTTCTTATCAGGTACAATTTCTATAATACTGTAGTTCCATGGGTAGAATGAGCTTACAGTTGTTGGAAAGCAAGATCAGAGCACATGTCTTATCACTCTGACTTGGGCCCACTTGGCCTGGGCCCGCCCATACTGCCTGTGACGCTTCACAAAATTTTGCGTCAGTGTGGCCAAGTTGCCTATCTCTGCCATTTCAAATCTCCCCAGGAATGGGGGCCAATGAAAATGTAGCATTTCCAACGGCTCGATTGAGGCGTGGTCTGATTAAAGAGACCAAAACCATTGACGGTTGGTGAGTTTCGTGAATTTAGTCGCTGCAACAACGACCAGTCGACCACTGGTACAGTGGTGAGTCCAGATTTGTCCAGTACCACCACAGTCATGTCCCCACATGACTTACTATCGAACTTTCGCATAGCATGTTTTGTTTATTGTAACGGGGTGATACCATTTGATGTCCAAGAGTTCAGAAAACCATTGCCCGAACAAAGGGCAATGGCGACACTTATGTAAATAAAAGAAAGATAAATAATATTTGTTTCATTTGTATAGCTTGGTGCTGAATGTTGAGATATGTCCAGCACAGATGATGTGTGTGACAACCTCTGGCTTTGACGGTCATTTAAATGCCAACATGTACTTTGGAAGATGTAAAGGTGGATAGCATTAGATGCAGTTTATCCCAGTATGTGTTGCTATACCTCCATTCTTGTGTCATGGAATGGGTTCAGGAATAAGGTTGGAAGCATTGTTAACGTGTAACTTGTAACATACAGTATTTAAGGTTAGAGAAATAAAGTTAGCCTTTTTAAAATGTATGTACATTTAAAAAAATCTTATTGTATTTTGTGGTACATCAAATGGGGACCAATTTTATCCTCATTCCACTGGTTTCCTATTTATTTTAGAGCTGATTTTAAAATGTTGTTGTTTGTTAAAATGTTTTGCACAGACTGGCACGTGCAGTGTCTCCTCATTGTACCCTACACTCTCAAGTTGAAATACGAGACTGATCAATTTGAAGTTTTTCTTAATTGTTTTTCTTCATCAACCAACCTTATACTTTCTAATATTTCCGTTTTCGGGTCTGAGGAGCTGGAACTCCAACACCTGATGCCAAGGGACATGAGAATCATTTGCTTCTGCCCATTACTCCCATGGCAACTTCTATGTTTATCTTTGCAACACTTACAGAAGTCGTTGTAATAGTTCTTGAGGAAGTCGAGATGTTAGTAGGTACAATGTCTGATTGGTTAGCATTCTCTCGCATCACCACAAATGTTCTTGCTTTAAATCACAAATCGGGTGGGACCTTTCTGTGTGGAGTTTCTCACCCATGTCTCAGTAGGTTTCGCTTTGGGTGCTCCGAATTCCCCTACCTGGGACCTGGAGGGTTTGCGCAGTGGCCAAAACATGGCAGTCCTAGAGGAAATATACTTTTATCGACTTGAGCTACACTGTGGCACAGCAGTTAGGGTTTTACCCCAAAGCATGTCCAATAGAGTACCAATGCGAACCCAGAGTCTGGTTCTTAATCTCATTCCTAATCTCAGTGGGACATTCCTGGATAAATAAAGTCCAGTAGCGGTGTCCATGGGGGCGTGGCCTATGTTCTGTGTTCAAGGACATAATAGTCAGCGAGGGGGACGTGGCTAATAGTGTCCTGTGCTCTGCAGAAATCGAGCGCGGCGGCCCTCTGTGACCTCACCACTGAGGTTTTGAGAACTATCAACGCCACTGAGACGGCCATGGTTCAGCTGGGTCTGACTGAGCCCCTCCCTGGTAACAGCCACGCCCCCAATGGCTCTGACCATGCCTTTAGGGAGCTGGAGGAACACGTAAGAACTACAAATACACTGTCTGGCCTGAAAGAGTACAGGGGCAATAGGGCAATAGGGCAGACTGGGAGGTTACAGTACGTTATGAAAAGGCTGGAATATTTAGCAGTGACCAGTGTTGGGCAAGATACTTTAAAATTGTAATACATTCTACATTATTAGTTGTATTGTAGTTCTATTCTCAAAAATGGTTACATTACTTTGGGTTACTTTTGGCAAAATATCATACGTGACATTCTAAAATACTATAATTTTTAAATTTACATTGTACACAAGAGTAACACCACAAAACTCACTAACACCGTGTGCACAAATGTGTCCTTAAGGAACATTTTTGGCATTTGCAAAATGAGTTATCTGAAAGAGTTCCTCTGGAAGAACAGAGTTTTAGAATATTATTATCACAGTAAAAAAAATAATAGTAAATAATAATGCATTGGTTTTATATAGCACTTTTCTGGACACTCAAAGACGCTTTACATGGCATTATATTATTCGTTCACTCCATACTCTTACCATGGTGGTAAGCTGGCAGGAGCGAGGCTGCCAATTTGCGCCATCTCCCTTTTTTTGGCTTCTTAAGAACATTTAGTATCTCATATGACTTTCCACTTTTCTTACAGTGATACTTAAGAACCTTAAACATTCATGAATGAGGCCCAAAATCCCCAATATCCATCAGTCAATATAGAGTACAGTATATACTGTAATATATTCCCTTGGTCAGCAATTACAGCCCACAACATTGGTATGTCAAACAAAGGTATAAAAGCTAAATAAACAATAATAACTGCTTTCTTGGTCATTAAAAAAACAATAACAATTTGTAAAGGTACATATAAATCAGAATCTAACTGCAAATCTTTTAGGTTTTCATTCAAAACAGGGTTAAATGAAACATTAACAAACAAACAAACAAACAAACAAACAAAAGAGTCATCAATGTGTGATTGTTATGAAGTATAACCAGATCTCCACTAAAATACAATAATCTGTTCACCAAAAGCATGTTCATGTTTGACCAAAAACTTTCATCCCAAAAAGAGAAGTGATTGCCTGATTCCTCAAGAGCAGCTGAAGTGCAGTAGTGATACGCTCCGTGGATTGCCAGAATATTTTTCTGACCCCCAGAGCTAATGGGCCATGCACAGCGGCTCCACATGACCATCCCACTCCACGTGGCTCCATTTGCCCCGGCCATTGCTATTCCAGTGCACCCAATCACCGACAATTTATGAGCAGAACGTCGTGCGACCACATTTAGTTTGCGACTCCTTTTTGCCCGTTGATGTCATAAGCTCAGTCCATCGAATGCGGAGCCTAGCGGGGGCCCACTGTAGGTCACAGCTAGCACATAAGTATCAAATAATATTTATGTGCTATGTGTATAATAATTTGTAATATTATTACATTTTCTCAAAAAAAGAAGCTATAGTTTGTATTTTTAAAGCATTGAAATACATAAGCTTACCTTGTCATAGGTATCTTGTAGTCCATGATTGACAGGGGTCGTATCTTCTATGATCTTCTCCACTAATCTCACCTCACATGTGCATAGCAGCTTTAAGAATTATCAAGCTGGCTGCGTCTAACGTTTGTCTGGAGTGGCATCCTTCCCTGGGCTCTTTTAATCAGTTTTGTGTTAGCATGGTTTAGGGTAGTGTTGTTTTTATTACCTTTGTTTTATGAAGATGAAAGCTCCTTGGATGTAGCCCACACACTGCACTAAACTATTCTGTTTTTGTCCTTTTCTTTCTCTATCTAAAAGTAGTGAAAGTAATGCTCCTCAGGCACCCTGATTCATATTGAAATACATATCCAATCATGACTAAAGTGGCTGGCTCTGATTTCTCCTCCTGTTTTCGTTCCACTTTTTGTCACATGCTTGTAGTTGATGGGATTTGGAGCAGATGACATGCCCATTACCTTTCACCTTGCTAACACAGGTCTAGGAAAAACTGTCCATAGATGCAACAAAAACACGTCGAAGTTTACAAGAAAAAAGAAAGAAAAACACCTACGTTTTGGGAGAGAGAAGCTGCTGCTAATTAATTTCTACAAGCACTTGTGTATAGAAGGAGAATCAGAAGTCTTTATTTCACACTATGAATTTTCTTCAGTATACTCATGCAACATGAAACATAAACTTGTAATAATGATGAATAATAAACCATATCAAAAAAGATAAACTATAAGAGCATGCATAAGTCTTCGTAAAGAATAGGAAAAGCGTGTAGGTTGGCCAGGCTAGCAGAGACCTGCTCTCAACAGTATATATAATACATCCATAAAAACTGCAAAGAAATTAACATATGAATTTGAAACTTTGGCTGTAGAATTCGGACATATAAGAAAATATATATTGTATTGTGCAACTTTTAGTTCCTTTAATATTTTCATATAAAATTAAACCATTTTATGTGTAAAAATGGCCTAAATTGTATATATCTTCTGTGACAAAATGGATAAAGACAGGATTAATTTAAAATACATTTGAATAAGATAATTATTCGTGGAAAAAGCTTTAAAAATAAAAAACATGTCTTTAAGATTTCCTTGAAATGTAAAATGCAATAAAAATACAATTGAATATTATTCTAGTTGTTTTTGGAGTTCCAAAACTCAATAAATCAGGCAAGAATTAAATATTGAAAAATCCCTCTGAAAAAACCTTGCAAAATATTGTGAAGTCCAAGACTGGAAAGTTTGGAGTGTGTAGGAGCCACTAAAGCAGAGATGCTGTCGCCGCAATATGAGAAAATTGTATTTTGAGAAAATCCCCATCCCCATATTGAGGAAATGAGGAATATTTAGTGAGTCCTGGAGTATGGTCCGCTGGTCTGTGTTTACATAATTTCACCTGTGCAGGTGTACGTGGCAGCAGGGCAGTCCTATGATCTTGAGGCCAAGTTGCAGCGTCTGGAACACAGTGCTAAGAACCGCTTTGGAGGAACTACAGACTCAGACCTCTCGGAACTGGAGGACGTAGTGGCTCTGACCGCAGCCCGAGTGCAGAGTGCAGAGAGTGAGGTAGTAGAGTCATTTCAGAAGGACAAAAGAAGATCTTAAAAAGGAATATTAATACTCCATCATCTGTGATGGCTTTCTGCAGGTGTCGGACATTGAGACCAAACTAGCTGCACTGAGCAGTGGATCCAAGAAAAAGGTAATACTAGAGACAAAAATAAAATAAAAGATGAACTGCAAGATCCAACAAGGTTAAGGTGCAAAAAGGGGACCCACACCAGTGAAGTTATAGTAATTAATGTACAGTGAAAAATGTTTGGTGAATGCTCATTGACATACACATGCAGTACATACAGCTAAGCTTTGGGACACACTGTATTTCCAAAAGTACCAGTATTCAGACATATATCCATAGGGTATAATGATGTCTATCCACCCTTTGCAGCTACAACAGCTTCAACTCCTCTGGGAATGCTTTTCACACCGATTAGGAATATTTAGTCGAGAGAGAGAGAGAAGCAGTGGGCGCCCGCAGTGCAGCGCCCGGGGACCCATCCCCAGATGTGGAGCCAGGCTCATGGTCAGAATCACCTGGCTGGAGGATTAATCTAATGTGCATGTTTTGGGTTGATGGGGGAAACTGGAGCGCCCGGAGGAAACCCAACCAGACACAGGGAGAACATGGAAACTCCACACAGAAAGGCCCTGTCCTGGCCAGGGATTGAACCCGGGACCTTCTTGCTGTGGAGCGCAAGCGCTAACCACTTGTACTACCGTGCCGCCCTGATGTTTTAGCTTCTGTCCAGTTACGTTGGAGCCTTTGGAATGAGACAGATTGATTTTGAGAAGCTGTAATCCTGAACTCTTCCTCTGATATAGATTACTGTATATCAGAGTCTGCACTTTAAGCCTATTACTTATGTAACTGTAGCTTGGAGAACGTTTGGGCCTAACTGTATATTCAAAGTTCTGCAAGACAGTAAATGAGAACAACATATTCCCTGCATGCTTATGTTTTTGTCTTAATTGAAACTGCTCCCAGTTTGTAGGGATGGTCTAAATTCATTATTGGAAAAAATGATATTGCAATATGACTTTGGCTGGTTACAGTGGTTCACTCAGATTTCTTTAGAGACTATGATGGCTATTAGAAAAAGATTGTCAAGAAAATTGTAGAGTGAAATGCCACTTTTAGCTAAATATTTACATAGGGCTATCAGAAATGTACTTGTATGCAGTAATTAAGTGGAAATAATATCATCGTGAGATTTTTCCATATCGGCCGATATACTGTATCTGCGGCACCGATATATCGGACCGTCCCTTCCAGTTTGTAGAGTACATTCAGGACTACAGCGCATCTGACACTCTTTGTATATTCTTTAGGTTGCTGGCTCTCTGAGGAAAAAGAACAGCCAGGACTTTACCACAAGCAGTAAGAAAATCATGTGCATTGACTGAATGTTTTGACTAATTCACTGCCTGTTTATCCCTGCACCTAATATAACCCTAACCCTAATAGTTGGTTACATGCCCATCAGATCATTCCAGACAATATAGAGGAGAAAAACTGTGGGTAACTGGCTTCTGAGTGTGATTTAAAGATGACAGGCTGTTGGGTGTGAGTGACTGCTGATTGGCTCAGCCTGATTCGGTTTTCTCTTTTACAGAGGGATGGAAGACCGCTCAGCAACGCCTTGACATGCTTAAATAGACAATAATTGGTTATCTGTCTGTGTAGGTCGAATAACCAGATAAGACTGAAGATCCTTTGCCTACGATAAATAATTGGTTATAATAATAATAATAGGCTAATAATATGAATTCCCTTCCCTCTACTTCCTTTGTATCCTGTATCGGTCTTAACGCCTATACTATACCAAAGAGCTGAATTATTTCTGAATCAAAACAATAAAAAACTATCTGTTAATGTTTTGTTTCTATATTTCTTTTTTATTGAAAGTTTTGCAATTTTACAAATAAAAATATGTTAACATTGAACAGAACACAACAAACTAATAAACTATAGCGAAGTCATTTGTGAAGGACAGGTCTGGGTGCTGGTTGTTTGTGAGGGACAGGTCTGGGAGATGGTCATTTGTGAGGGACAGGTCTAGGTGATGGTCATTTGTGAGGGACAGGTCTGGGTGCTGGTTGTTTGTGAAGGACAGGTCTGGGTGCTGGTCATTTGTGAGGGACAGGTCTAGGTCAGGGACGTGCACAGATTGCTTGAGCCCAGGTGGTGCTCAAGCAACTGCCCCTTTGCCTTGTGCCCTTTAAGTGCCCTCCTCACAAGTGTGAATTTTTTTCTAAATATATATATATTTTTAATCTCGCTTTTAATATTTTCTCCACGCCGGCAACAGCCGCCCAAATGCCGCTTTACTGCCCTAAACTTCAAATTCCAGAAACTGCGCTTCTCTGTCTCTCTGCCTCTCCTGCGGCCTGATCAGAGGAGTTTCCCCCACCACCACAAAATGGTACAGCCCATCCGACACGCGGGAAACAGTGTAAACTTTCTTAAATGTATGCAGTCGTGTGGAAACACTGGATTATTTTTGGACGCACAAATGAAACGGGATCAACTGAGAAGACAACGAGGGCGCATTTTGGTCTGACAGTCGGGACAGACCGGATCAGCGCAGCGGTAAGAAGGACTCTTTAGCGGTGTTGTGTCTCGCAGTAAAAAACTGCCATAAAATGAGACATCGCTTATAACCAAGACTCAGACACTAAACATTGGACACTGGAGCAGGACATGTGGGCTGAGAGAGGTGCAGAGGAGACGCTGGAGGGGCAGGACATGTGGGCTGAGAGAGGTACAGAGGAGGACACTAGAGGGGCAGGAGGACAGCAGGCTGGGTGGGGCCGATGAAGCCCAGTGTTTATGATAGGCTAATCATAAGCACTTTTATAAGTGTTCTGAGTTCTGACTGACATCCCTTGCTCAAATGTAAATATTACTATGTAATAGAGAAATGTTTGATAGAGCCTTTATGAGCCTTTATGATGCCTGGAACATAATGAGCAGGATATTTGAGCTAATGTTTGTAACTGGACAGACAGAGGCCAGTGTGTGTTTGTTATTGTTCTCCACTGACTTGAAGTAGGCATTTCATCGTCAGTCCTACAAGCTTAAAGCTGCTAACAATAAATAAATTTAAAAAAATAAAGTTCTGCTTGACAATTGTAACAATGTCAAGAAGTGCCCTTTTTTCCTTGGTTGAGCACCTGCCCCTCAAAATGTCTGTGCACGTCACTGGTCTAGGTGATGGTTATTTGTGAGGGACAGGTCTAGGTGATGGTCATTTGTGAGGGACAGGTCTAGGTGATGGTTATTTGTGAGGGACAGGTCTATGTGATGGTTATTTGTGAGGGACAGGTCTAGGTGATGGTCATTGTGGGTGAGGGTCATGTCCTGGGCCGTCTACAGCTGCGCAGGCCCTCTCTTCTGGGCCTAGTGACGGGCGCGGTCTTGGGGGCGGGCCCAGTATTGATCTCCGGGCTGAGGTTCCGGAAAAGCTGTCTCACACACCGAGGTTTCACTGAGAACGTTTTTACGGAAAGCGGTTTGACTGTCAGTGGCGTAAGCGGCAGCCTTCTGTACGTGACCTTTGACCTCAGAAGTCGAGTAGGCTGCCGCCGGCGTCTGCGTGGAGGTGACCTTTGGTGTGACCCTTGGCTTTGAGGAGGACAGAGTAAATATAATACGGAAGTCTGGCATTGAAGCGGAGTCAGCACTGAGCTGTATTTGTCGGGGAACACTCCTGAAACCAGCAGCGGATCAGGCACATGGGCCCCTGGGAGAGTGGCCCCTGGGAGTGGGGCCTCAGGCGTCACGCTCTTCGATGAGAGTGCCTCAGGGGGCATAGTTACAGTCCGAGGTGACACATGCAGGGTCTGAGTGGCTCTGCTCAGTTTAACAACCTGCAGAAAGGAAAGAAAGATTGCACAATTAATTTATCATTCCATCATTGCTGATCAAAAATAAATGAATCATGTTGAGAAATAGTGATGGGAAAATGAAGCATGGCATCGACACACACCTAATATTATGTTTTACTAAAGAGGAGGTGGATGATTAAAAAGAAAGTGGAGTTTTTCCTTGTCACGCAGGAGGGGTTAATGTTGCTGATGGTTTATAACAAATGGCATATCCCACCTCTTCTATGTGGTTGTTCCCTGCTGCCTGCTTCTTCCTCGGCCCTCTGCCCTGGCTGTCCCTGCTCTTTTTTTCTCATTATATAGACATAGAGAGTACAGTTTTTTTGAGAAGTGGGGAGGGGGGTGCCGGCCGCAGCATGTAGAGACAGCAGATCAGAGCCACAGCGATTTAGACAGGATGTAAATTTTATGTTACGAGGTGGGAATTGGACTATAGCTGCTTCTCCCTTGGTTTCCTTATTTTCCGCTTCTTCCTGCCTGGGTTCATCACTTGAAATGCGTCATTGCGTCACTAGACATTTCCAACTTTGACGTCTGCCGCCTGGGAAACTGGTGACCCGTGGCATATGCTTGAAACGCGAGAAAAGCTTCAAACTCAAAAATGCATTTTTGTAAACTGGAGAGCCTAGTTTCTGATAGACCCGAGTTTGAAAAACTACCTTTTGTAAGTATAAACAATAAGCACTCCATCTAAAGGTATGTGGATGACTGCTGACCTGACACCTGGCTGCCAGACGGAAACTCTTCATCTTCCTGGGTCTTCTCTCCTCCTCCGCCTCTTCCTCATGGTCGAATAATGGCAGCAGATCAGGTGTCTTCTTCGTTTTGTAGCCCCGCCAGCCAAACCTGTCACACATATGTACAAAAGCCTAAGCAAGAAGGGAACAGAAGGATTTTTGGCCCATATTCTTTCACTGTCTTAAATGTCTGTTCGTCGCCCTCTGCTGGCACAGTTCTCTCATGTTTTGAAATAAAACTACATTTCTGTATTGTCTACCAGGTGTTGTATATTTATTTGGATGAATACTTATTACTTCTACTTAACAACAACAATTTTCTAACTATACTAATCTTAACAGCAGCGTGTCACAAACTAATTAACTATAGCCGGAAACCTAAATAATCCTGAACTTGTGGGATTTACCTCATTCTAAACTTCTAGTGGACATTTTAGAAAGAACAGGATTTGTTTAGATGTTAAATGACCAGAATATGGCCATGTTTGCCGGCAAAACTTCAATAGTTTTAATGTGGTAGCGATTAGTGGCTGTTTAGTCTCTGAGCGTGTGCAAGTTGAGGACATCGGAGTCGCACAAACTCACTCAGTAGTTTCCCCATGTGTTTTTCCCTTCACAGCGGCTGGTGTTGTTAAGAAATATGCAATGAATTACTGTATGTGAGAGTGAGAGCGAGGTCTCACCTGGCCAGTGACTCTGAGTCAAAGTAGCAGGTGCGGACCCCAGTCTTGAACTGTTGGACCAGCTTGAGCACCCGAGCCTCATCTTCTTTCTCAATCTGGGTCCAGGACTTTCCCCTAAAGGAGGACGGGATGAGCTGAGGTGCAGGCAGCACTGTCTCTATAGGCTTCTCCAGAAAGCCCCCTTTTCCCTCAGGCCGCTCCAGGACCCACTGAAGCTGCTCACTGTAGTCCTCCTCCACATCCATGTGCATCTGCAGCAGTGTCTCCACCTCAGCCAGAGGAACAGCAGCATGGCCTGGGCCTTCCTACAGAGCCAGACAAGCATTGATACAGTTAAAAAGAAAATGTTTGAAGCTGTTATACAAACTAGCCTAGACCCGTTGAAGGAGTGGGGCCTATCGGACAGTGTGCATGCGAGTGTGGCGATCCTGAGCAGACTGCCGAGCATATAATCACCGGCTGCCCCCTATACAGCCCACCCTCAGAAGCTGACCTCTTCCACTTAGGACCAGACACGAGGGCATGGCTACACAACACTGAGTTGGCCATCTGATGATATACGAAAGAAGAAGAAGCCTAGACCCCAGAAAGGGCGATGTGGACTGTAAAGGCCAGGGGTTTCAAACAGCCCACGGCCTGGAACCAGCCCGCAAGATCATTTAATCTGGAGTATAAATTGTACAGCATAAAGTCTGTAGCCCATTCCTGCAAGGAGTTATGCATTTTTAAATAAATAACCAAAATGCTTACTCCAGCTGCTAGGGTAAATATTACTCGAATGAAAGTGAAAGTTACCCAGTAAAAAATGTACTTAAGTTAAAGTACTAGAGTATTTGCTTTATAAAGTACTTAAATATTCAAAGTAAAAAGTACATTTCATTTTAAATGAGTGTTGAAAATCATGCATTTGTAGATTTAAAAACATGAAACATATGAATATGTTTTTGAAGATGTTTGAGTCTTTTCCTCTTCAGTTCACCCTGGTTTAACTCGTGCAGATATAAATGACCAAAGAACAGCAAACCAACGGATATTCGTACTAAAGGAGTCAAAGTTGTCTGCACGATTTTTGAAGGAATCGCCCCAATCCTAAAAGTGCAGTACTTACGTAAATGTGTGATACAATTTTAAAACTTTACATTGC
>OMNZ01036431.1:0-26880 GCA_900303255.1 Lesueurigobius sanzi | reverse complement strand
ATTTTAAATAAATAACATGCTCAATCCAGCCACTAGGGGGCAGCCAAGATTTTTTTAAAGGAAGTAATTCCACACCTGTCCAGCAGAGGGCACTGACACTGTCTTATGGCCATAGCGCATTTGCTCTGCCTGATCCTGTCAGATTTCTGTGGGAGCCTCGCCCACCTGCCCAGAGGCCTATCAGATATCATTCCATATTATACTGTAATTTGTTTGTTTTACCTGTCAATCACATTATTGTGGCATCAACTGACCAATTGGCTATAATTTGTCATAGCATCATTGATACTAATACAAATTCTAGCCAATCCAAGTGCAGTGAAACTTCAGGCGTAACTTGTGTTATAATAGTTCTGGATGGCGACTCGTACAGCGAGACAGAAATGTCGGGGAAGTTCTAAAGCGGTGCACAGAAGAGAAAGGCGCAAAAGGAGAAAGTGCGTCGCGATAAAGAGCTGATGAGCCACAAGCCTACTAGGCTCTTTTAAAGAAGAAGAAGAAGCGCTTTATTTATATAGCGCCTTTCACAGACAGAGTCACAAAGCGCTTTACATGAGTTGATTAACATTCACTCCAGTGGTAACCAGCTGCCCCTTGGGGCAGACCGACAGAGGTGTGGCTGCACACATCATGCGCCAACGGGCCCTCCGATCACCACATTCACTCACCCAGACATCATTCATCCTGGCCTATTGTACATGTTTTTGACGAGTAGGCGGGATGCTTAAATATGCAGGCGACTGGAAGAGGTAAGTGTAAGGCGTGGTCCTGCTCCTGAACTTAAGATAACTGCCTTATCATCATTAGTTCACAACTCATTTCTAGCTCTTGCAAACTATTCATCAGAAAATGTGCTCCTTCATGACGGCCCAGGGCATAATTACCTGGTTGTCCCCCCTCTGTCGATGACCCTGACTGCAGCAACTGTATCTGTTTACATGTAGTAACTGTATCTGAAAGCACATCCCCATTTTGGGGACTCTCAGTCTTAAGAGGTTAAAGTACTGACCTCTTCCCTCTTATAAAAAGTAACTGGTGCAGTCAAAGAAACAAACAAAAAAAAAAACAACAATTTGCTTTCCATATGGCCAATAATATGATGGAGAAAACTGTATAGGGTCTCCTTTGGGTTTTGGGTACTCCACACTGATCCTTCTTTTTTCTATTCTAGGGGTGTTTGTGACCACTCAAACCACTCCATGTAACCAGCGAAGGAGTTAAAGCTATAGCTAATTCCCACGATGAAGTATTAAACTCCTACTAATGGAACCTAATAGTGGAAATCACCTTTATCAATCTTCTTAAGTGAAATAATCTTATCACCGCAAGGATAGGTCACTGCGTCCTCACTTCACTTACCCTCGCTTTTACCGCAATGCACATTGGGATGGCCTCTTAAGCATTATCGCCACGTTACAGTCCATATTTGAACGTGCGCTCTCCCTGAAATTACACAGATAATAAGTAAAAAATACACAAAGAAGTACTGCAAAGTTTAACAAGCTGTCAGTCTCTTTTTAATGAATGCAGCGATGCTATATGACTGCAAATCCTTCACACCACTATAGCCCAATAGCTCTGATAGGATTTCCTTCACATTCAGTTGTATCCTGTCTCCAATGTTAATAGACTGTATTGGGCTTAAGGCATGAGAAGCATTGAGTTTCCTGCTCTATTTATTTAGTGCCTGTATGCAGCGCAGGTCCAGGAAGGGAAGAGATGCTCACGGCGGCCACTACAAAGCTCTCATTAGGAAAGGTTGCATTTGTGTTTCTACAGCAGGAACACGGTAGCACCATGGACAGAGCGCACACTGCATTATAATACTAGCATGGTATTTTATAATTAATGAGGGTTTGGCCGCTATATGTGTGACACAATGAATATTAATGCATAATCAATGGGAATAGCTGAATATGTCGAAAAAAATTACCATTCGGTCATAAGTGGAATTTGAGTATTCAGAACGCTTTAAAAACAAGCTTATGGAGTGCTTAGTATAATACATGCGTTTCAGTCACGTGACCAACACCATCTTGTTGCCTGGTGGCTAGTGCAGCAGTGTATCAGCCTATGCGTCTCTATGTTTTACGTATATCTATGGTCTGCACTGACTGAACCCAACCTACATCTGAAAATTACACCCGCGGCATGCTGGGGTGACAGTGGCGCAAGTAGTAGAGCGGGTTGTCTTGTAATCGGAGGGTTAGCGGTTCGATCCCCGCAGGTGTACACTGTCGTTGTGTCCTTGGGCAAGACACTTCACCCACCTTGCCTCCAGTGTCTGCGTACATTGGTGTATGAATGAGAGTGTGAATGGGTGAGTGGTTCCTTGATGTAAAGTGGTTTGAGTGCCTAAAGCAGGTAGAAAAGTGCTATATAAATGTGATTTACCATTTACACCTCAGACAGAAGAACAGAGCTGACACTTAAAGAAAACCGAAACCTTTGGATGAATGGATGAACATTTGTGACCATCGGAGCAGATTAGCTACAAAAACATTAGCTACTACTGCTCAGCTACGTGCACAAACCTCTCCATGAGATCGCTCTGAACCACAGTCTAAACATCTACCCTTGGTACAACATGTGACAGAGGTAAGAGCTGATGTATTACTGTCATTTTTTTTAGAGCCGGGTGTAGAGGCTAAATGCGTTAACCGTTAGCGGTAGCATGCTAACGGCTTTAGCAGCTTAAACACTGTTGACACTATAGACAGTAAAAATCACAGAGACCTCCTCGATGTGTTCATTTAGTCTCAGAAGTGGGAATAGATCTTTGGGTAGTGTGCGGAGCCTCCTGCTCTGTCCTGGTTGCTCTCTGGCGCAGTCTTTTTGCCGTTAGCATTCATCACAATGACATACAAATACTGTGGTCAATCAGTTGACCTTTATTTACCTCCTCCTGAGTAGTGATACTGTTTTACTGATTGTATTGAGGGCATAGTATTGTATTGTAGTGTGGTAATTCCACTTCAGGCAGGAAGATGGCGGCCACAGCTATGCGAGACGTCACTGGAAACCCGGTTGGTATTTGTTGGAATATACTTCACACATAATTTGTCATTACATTTTTTCATGGTAAGCTTGCAGCGATTTGCACGATCTCACTAGCGTAGTCTCAAGCCAAGTAGCCACATACTGTATGTCCAAGACACGGTGTTGCAGTCATCGGGTGAGTTAGTAGTCCACTGTTTGTTATTTACTCATGCTAGTAGTAGGGCTGGGCAATTAAAAATGGTCGATGTAGATAATCGCGTGGTGAGCTTTTAATCGTCAAGCCAATCCATCCGCAGAAAAACCATGCAGTTCACTAGTAATTACAAGTCTAGTCCAGTAGGTGGCAGTAAATGCTCAGTTGTTTGCAGTTCCATGGTTGGTTCCATAGCGTCCGCAAAATCAAAACCGTAACTGCTGATGGTGATTCAAAAATGACCTGGCAGTTTCCCCCAAATATTGGAGCACTAAGGAACATGAGCATTTCTTCAGGATTCCTACTCCAATGGAAGAGGTAGGTCAGAGCTGCTTTTCTAGTTAACAATTGTTAGTAAACTTTCTTCACACATTACACGCAACACTTTCACACTTGTGCGATCCCTGCATATGTGGTTTTGTGTTGTCCCTGGTCATGTGAGGGGTGTGGGAGGGTAGGAGGGGTAGGAGAGAAGTGTCCATCTCTGCTTCTGTAGTAGAAAGTAAGCAGTTAGCACACAGTTTTGATCGGAACCAGGCCCCGCAATCTGTATAATCACCGGTACTATAGTTAAGGCCATTTGATTTCATTTAATTATCTTATAGTGATCGCTCAATATGGGGAAAATAATCGTGATTTTTTTTTTTTCATAATCACCCAGCCTTAGCTACGGCCTTCATGCTACTGTAATGGTGGTTGTTTTTGGTGAGAGAGTGGCTCATTATCAGATTTCCTGCTCCCTTCCATGAGCGTGTGTCAGACGTTTGGGTAGCAAGCACTGTTGTGTTCAGAAGCTGATGATGTTTGTACCTAAACAGACTTATTATTCATGTAAACAATTTATTGCACAGGGGTCTTTTGCAGGCGAGAGGCGAGTCTCCCTGTTAGTAACACCTCATGCATCCCCCTCCGCAGGTGCTATCACAGGCTGGTCGAGCCCACGTTTGGTCAGGCTCATCTAAACCATGAGCTGCTATACGGTATCCTGAAGCCTTCTGGACAGAAAATACTGTTTGATAAAACAAATTAACTCTATTCCACATCTCATTCATTTTAAGCCAATCAAAACTGTGTCTGCCTGTTGGGTAGAGTCAAATGTATTGGTTTATTTCTTTGGATTTTACCTGAGATGGCCCTGCTGTTAAGTGTATTTGATCAATAGACCATATTATGGAAATATTTTGAATATTTTCATAGAGTTTTCATAGAGGATGGGAGCAGATCTTAGCCACCTGGGCTCATCTACCCAAGCACTTCTCCAAAGAAAAAAGAAAATTGATCTGCAAAAAGCAACAAGGCCATACTTCCTCAAATAAAAAAAGGTTTCTGTGTGCAATGCTGTTTTAAAAAAAATATCAATTGGACATGTCTAAAATTTGCACCTGAACACCATTGAAATAGTCTGTCTGGTTTGTCTGCAACAGGAATCTGTAAAATGTTCAGTAATTGGGGCTTTGATGAAACCTTAAGTAATACAAATGTTGTGTACTATGCTAACCTGAAAAGAAAGTAACATTAGGCATGTGTTTATTGCATTACTCTTACCATTTTTTATTTATTTTTATATTTCATATAGCAACAAATACTAAATCGTTAAAGTACAGCTTGTTGCATCACGTTGTACCACAAGAGGAAGTAAGTCCTATTAGCACATGTAATCCTAACAGCCAGTTAATGTGCTCTCATAATACACTGCCATCTGGTGTTAATAAACTTTGACTAGAGACAACATGCTGCCTTTTCCAATATTAGTTGTCTTTTGTTCTCAATATTTCCTGCTGCCAGAGACCAATTCTTCATGTGTGGCTGCAACAGTTAAGATAAAATCCATGCGGGCTGTCTATTAGGCATCCAAAAACACATGCGGCTTTTTGGCTCCTTTGCCTTTAAACCATGCGCAGGTGAAATGACCCGTGAAGGAGAGAAAATATATTTACTGCTTTTTGTTTGTGTCCATGCGAAAACAACCGGCTGTTTCTCCGCCCTGGGGGATGTGTATTGAGTGTGAAAGAAAAGAAAAAGGTGCCTAATGAAGCAAAAATATTTGACCTCTGCTGGGAAGAGTTTGTGAAGTTGGATAAACGGCCAGTGCTCCTGTTGGACACTGAGCCCCAACAATGCCTGTTAGTTTAATCCTGCATTGCCCACACACTTTTGTTCATAGAAGCGTGCGGTTTGTTTTTTAGAAAGTGTAATTTTTATACACAATAAAACCACATGCACTTTCTAAATACAGGCCTATGAAAGACCAATGTGAGCCAGAACAATAATCAGACTTTCAATAATAGCACTTTTTGCCACATAATAGCATAACAACATAAAATAGCATTTGATGAAATCTCTAAACATGAAATCTACAAATGTTGAACCTGATCATTATTTACTACCATATTGGTCTTATAGTTTAAAGTTCTTTCAATAGATCAACATTTTGGTCAGTGAATATTGTCACCCCGTTTGCGTACATAATATGGTGAGGTACTGTGCTAAAACGCTAGGCTACTGATAAAATGAAGCGAGAGCTAATGTGCAACCAAAAGGAACAGAAAACAAAATGCAAGATAAAACCCAATTTATTTACAATAAAAGAAAAATGATAAAAGCATAATTAAAACCATCTTGTAGTGGACTCAGCATGCCCAGGTCCATTCTTCACACCACTGCCCCATGTGTGCCGCTGGGTTCCCCGCCTCATTGGACCCTTCCTCCCGACGTCCTCCCTGAGGTGTGGGGCATCTAACCGGGGCGTCTCTCTGCCATCTTACCGGGGTCCAGGGCTTCTCTCGCCATCCTGCGGGTGTCTCTCCGACATCCTGTGGGGGTCCAGGGGCCTCTCTCCTGTGGGGATCTAGGGTGCCTCTCAGTCAGTGGCTCACATCTCCACGCTCCTCCGTCCTACTCATCTGTCCGCGGCCGTGCCTCATGTTTCCTCATAGCTGTGGCCCAAGGCCGCGGCCACTGCATGGTGTGCCCCCAGCAGCTCCAGCTATCTCTCTCTTTCTCCCCAACAAACGCCTCTTCTGCCTTTTATCTTTAAGTAACGCGCCATAACGCAGGTGTGCACAATTGGCACGGGCAGGGGTTTGGTGCCAACAGGTCACATGGGGCAGGTAGTCAGTCATGTAAAGGGGGGTGCTCAAATATAAAAATCATGCAATAAAAACATTATACAGTAAAACCATGTAAAAACAAACATGCAACAACAATAAAACATGATAAAAAGTCACTCCATCCTCCTTGGCACTATGACATTCATTCATTCATGAGAAAATAATCAGGCCTCAGATAATTTGTGCAGACAGAGAAGACATTGAACTCGGTGTTAGCTTTTTTCGTCTGTAAGTGCAAGAATTACAGATTTCACCACAAACCAAAAAACTGAGAGTTCAGTGGTTAATTTAAGCTAGTTGAGGAGGCTAATTTCATTTGTTGCTGAAATTGGCCTCCTCAGATCTTAAAAAAGCATTGGTGTTAAAATGCGCTGTTTGAGAGGAGATAAAACCTGTGCAGTCACACTCTCACATCACTCAGTGTGAGCAGTTATCGTGAGCTCCTCCAATCACACGTGAAGCCCAGCTTTAAACTATAGGCTCCTTTGATGATGATGTCACGTGAGCGCAACCTATTTATTTGGTGACAATATTAATCATGACCCTAACTCAGTATGAAGGCAGTAAATTACCACGAAGCATGTATTTCTTGGTAATGTAAAAGCAGGACTGCAAAATAATGATCTATCCCTTAATTTACCACGCTCTTTCCATGATAATGCCATGTTATTGATGTGCTAAAGTGTGAAGTAAAGTGTGTTAAAGAGAGTATTTGTAGGGTAAAGTATCCCAGTGACTCACTGACAGTATCCAGGCATTGAACAGTGCTCTGCCACTGACTCACAGCCAGTATAGGTTGAGTTCACGTGACATCACAACATTCTTAAGAGCCCATTGTGTTTGCAACTGAGAATTCTATGGTAACTAACCCTCTTCTTTTTTTTTGTCAATATCACAAATTGGATTTTTTTTTAAGGATTTGGGTTCAGGATACTTTCATAGGGCCACTACAGGATACATGGCAAGCAATCTTCAATTTCGGAAAATCCGAAATGGATATTTTGAGAATAGGGATTTAGTATTTGCCTTATATAACGTCCGGCCTCAGAGCTGTATATGGCCCGCGAGACCACTTGACCAGGCCTCCAAGGCATCATTCATTTCATATTAAATATACCGTAATTTCTGGCCTATAAGCCGCTACTTTTTTCACTGCGCTTCAGATGCGTCTTATTCAAAGATTTTTTCGGGGTAACGGCCACTAGGGGCGCTCCAGCAGAAAAAGCATGTGTTGCTGTTGGACGAAATGCCTGGCTGTTCCATGTGTGGATTTTATTTAGCCTACCCAAACCAGAGTGCTGTTTATGTGGTTCAACGTGGTGTCAGGCGAGAGACATGTAGTATAGTGGTCGGCTGTGCCACTGTGTTGATGCCGAGGAGAGGACCCGTGAGAATCTCTCTGCGGTCAGTCGTGGAGCGACCCTCAGGAGCGGGCAGGTCTGTATTGTAAGGCCCTCAATAAAAATTGATTTGGCCCTTGATGTGAAAAAGGTTCCCCACCCCTGTACTACAGGGATGAGTATCTGGAGCTTGGATATTCCTGAAGTAGTCTGGATCCGCAATATGCATACCTCAAAGAGCCGTCTCGTATACTGGATCCTTGGATATGTCCCGCATCTTTGACAAATACAGAATAATATGGTGTTACTGTGTATCTTCCCGGATTCAGACCCTTTTTGTCGAGTGATCTCTGTAATAACTTGGCCAATACACAAAACTGGCATAAAAAGGTTCTCTTTCAGCACATATCAAGCATATATGAAGATAGTATCTATATGGTAACTGTCAAAAAGCATATTTCTAATCCTGGGCCAATCCACATGAAACAAAAACTCACACAAAATTAAATTTTTTCTCTTTCAGCACATAAGGTTGTCTGTTGGGGGGGCGGCATGACCCTGAGGGACAGTAATCGGCTGGATAAACTGAGCAGGAAAGGCATCTCTGTGATTGGGAGGACGGTGGACTCAGTGGGAGCTGTGCTGGAGAGAAGGACAAGCTTAAGGTCTCTTATGCAGGGCATCCTGAGTAACACCAAGCACCCTCTACATGACACTCTGACAGCTCAGAGAAGTAACCGCAGCGACAGGCTCCTCTCCCTCCGCTGCAGAACGGAGCGTTTCAGGAGATCGTTTGTTCCCTCTGCGATAAGACTATATAACAGCTCTGTCTGTGTGAACCTATTATACTATCGTTAGTAAGTTTAAATCTGTGTTTTTATGTGTCATTGTATGAATGTTTTTATGCTGCTGGACACCTGAACACCTGAAATCTATCTATCTATCTAAGATCAAATTATTTTCTCATAAAAGTGACCAAATGTGGTGACAATATTCAAAAAACATGTTGGCCAGCAGAAATTACTTTCAGCCATAAGAATATAATATGGCAGTTTGTGAATCCATACCAGATACTGATCAGGGTCAATTTGTCAATTTTCTTTTTGAAACTTTCTTTCAAAAACTATTGCAATGTTTAAAGCCACACTACATAACATTTCGATATATATATATGTATAAAATGAATAAAATACATTGGTGCAAAATACATCTATGATACACTGTGGGGTTCCATCTTCTGACTGCGGCTTTTCTTTGACTAGCCAAACATGAACATTGAAACAGCTTAGGTGCTCTTCCAAATGCTTTATTTTGATAATGACATTGTCTGTGTCTATATTATGCATTATGAACAAGCAACTAATCCCTGAGAATGCCTTTAACTTACAATATATGGCTTTTTTCAGCGTCTTATTTTGAAATACACACAATTAGACGTGCTGTTTGCTTTGTGAATGAAATGAATGGTTTGGTCTCGACCTGTATCTGCTTTTGTCGTCGTGGGTTTATGATGACATATCCTGTTACACGTATCGTTACATAACTGATTTATGACCCGTCCCGTGCATTTTCCATTATATCGGATCCTCCCTAAACCTCTCATTACGGCTAAATAGACTTTGAAGCGCAGACTCTGGGCTCCCCTCGCTGCCTCTCTGGTCGCTCTCTCCGATCTATCACATTAACTGTAACTGACAATCACTGTCAGAGCCGCGGCCTAACTATCCCCTGGAGATGTGCGCCTCTGTGCTTTATGAGCGCGCCGTCCACATGCACAAAGGAGGACGGATCATTATGACGAGGGTTTCACGTATATAAAGTTATAGGAGCCATGCTGCTCAGTTCTGACTTAATATTTAATGGCGTTGCGAATGTCATTTTATACCAAAGTTTATTTCTGCTATAGGTGCCTGTTTTGATTATCACTGTAAGATTTTAAAGAAATGGTGCGGAATTGACCTTATAGACGCTATTAACATATATTTCTTTGATTAAAGTGGTGGTTTTTACAGGTATTCATTTCAAACATATCGTGATTACTATACCTGCCATTTTGCTAGTTACAAAATAGACTTATTAGGCTCTACTTGTTATCTATTGATTTGGCAGAAGATGACACTGTTTTTCAATCTTCAGTGTGACGTTTTTTTTGTTATTTTTCATCTCTTCGTACTTCGCCATGTTATACGGACCAAGCTTTGATCGCATCCAATTTTACATACATTACATACATTGGCCAATTTTGTTATTATCGGGCCAATCACAGATTCATTTGTTATATGCAAAACACTGAAAACTCCAATGCTATTTTTCAGGAAAATCCTGTTGAGATTAAGAATCTCTTTTTCAGGGGAGTTCTGGCCCTATTGTACATTTTTTTTTGTGGTAGGGGAAACCGGAGCACCCAGAGGAAACCGGAGCAGACAAGGGGAGGACATGCAAACACTGCATAGAAAGGCAAAAATTCTTCAGTCTTCATCTGTACTCTGTACTTGAAGATGAAGACTGAAGAATTTTTGCCTACGATGGACAACTCCTGTACGACTGAGAACCTTCACAAACTGCATAGAAAGGCTCTGCCCGCGATTCGAACACAGGACCTTCTTGCTGTGAGGCACAAGCGCTAACCGCTGCACCACTGTGCTGCACAAATATTTTATCATTCAGAACAGACTTCCTAACTTCTAATTCAAATAGCTAGGTAGAATAGCCGTGGCGTGTCCTTGCCATTAGTCAAGGCAGGCAGCTGCTTGGGGCCCCCTAAATTGGCAGGGGCCCCCAAAGCAGCATCTATCAGCCAACACACGGCAGGACAACTTCATTGCTATTGTCAATTAAAATTGCAATGGTGCAATTACATATTTTCACCACATGCGTATCTGGCGCTATTCACACCCCTGAGCAGTCCCTCCTCACCTCAGTCCTGGTTGGTTCTGTCTCCAGAGCAGAGAGGGAAGACTTTTTCTTGAGCACAACATTCTAATTTATGACTCTGTCCTATTATTTATTATTAGGAAATATAGCCTACCTGTTTATTATTAAACATCCAAGACCTCTGTTCTGAGAGGTAGAGAAACTACTGTACAGAGGACAGGTGCATGCTGGGAGGTCAGGGGTCAGGTGATGCGCTGTGTTCATCCTTTCCCACTCCTGGCGCTGTTTTGGAAGTAGCTGATGATTCTGCAGTAGTTTAATGATTTTTTTTGTCTGAATCATAAACACTGGGCTAAGTAATAGTACAAAAGCACACATTTATGATAGAATATGCTGCTTGCAATAGCAGCCTCTCTCTATATACAGTATATTTTTATAATATGTAGTCATGCCTACCTACATAAACATAGTATTATTAAGTATTATCAATAATATCTAATATATAGGGCCCCCTATTGATTTTTGCTTGGGGCCCCAAGACACCCTTGGAACGCCACCCAAACATTTCTGCTAAGGGTACCAAAACAGCTAGCAGCGGCCCTGGAGATGGCCCCCAGACTATCTTTGTAAACCATAGCCTGCTTGGCCAGGCTTCCTCAGGGGGTGATGGGGGAATGATCCGCTTAATGGTTCACTGTGTGGTCATGACGTGGAGTTATACTTTTCACAATGAGCCTCACCAAAAAAATCCAAATTGCAGTTCACTGCAGTTTTTCTTTTTCAATGAAAACATTGGTGCTGTTCACTCCTTTTTGCATTTTGGGCTTGGTGGTCTGGGCGCCGCATTTGGCCCCAGGGCCTTTGTTTGTCCACCTCTGTTTTAGACAGTTTTTGACCACATAAATGTAAATAACGCTGACACAAAAATAGCAAAAATGGAAAAAGATGGACTGCAAACAGTAGTTAATACTTTAAAAATGTATTATCTACTGTTTCAGTAGATAATATTTTTTAGGTTTAGGATTTAAATAAACTAGTTATAACAAAATAAATGAAGTATTGAAAAATCCCTCTGAAATCCTTTTAGAATATTGTTAATTACAAGACTGAAAGTGGCCTTTGAATTTAAAACTTTCTGTGTAAATCTACGGAGAAACGATGGATCAGTGCAATAATTAAACACCTTATTGTCTAGATTTTGGCAATTTATTTGTTTCCAGGTGAAAGTTTATTATGGAGATTAAACAAAAAATCTGAAAAAGAAAAAACTTTTGCCTGCAGTATGTCCCCTTTAAGTTTGAAAACATTTGTCCAAAGTTTTCACTCTCACAAGTTGGGAGCCACACTGTCACAAACGAGTCTGTTGACGCAACTGAAAATACATCCGGGATCATGTGACTATTTAACACAAGAGAGAAAGGGCATCGATCGCGGTTGTGGCCGAAACAAGCCCATGAGAGCACATCCGAATGAAGTGAGTTAATCAAAGGAGCAAGTCGCCGACAGAACGTCCATAATATTGATGTTCCATAAATAAGAGGCATACATTTTAGCTTTTGACAGGGCCTTCCTAGTTACCGCACCATTTCACATCAGAACATTATTACAGCGGGGCCCAAATATAATGCCGCTTCTCTTTAACCGACAGCGCTGTTACTCACGCGTGGCTTTTATGACTTCCCTCAAAAGTGTATTGGCCTCTATGTGTGTGCGTCTGCGCCCGGCTACATGTTTCAAATGTTTATCACCGGCTTATAAACAGTAAACAAGGGTCATTAAAGTTTATACTTACCGGGAAACTGTGGAGGCATTCCTTTTAGGGCCAGTTCAATAGAAGCTTGGCGTTTGGGCGGGGTAAAGGGTGTGACGGCCCTGTTCGCAGACCGTGTAAATAATAAGACAGCGTTGTTTACAATGGGCCGGGAGTCGGTAAACATGACAGTATATTGTGATTTGGAAACTGGTCTAAAAAGGTCTAATTTTCATTTTACAGACGTTTTCCTTGTTTATGCCCTGTTTATGAATAAAAATAAAATCCAAAGGCCAAGATACAGCGGTTAGCACTTCTGCCTAACGACAAGAATAACTCATGTATGTCCCAGACCGGACTAAGCATCTTTGTGTTTGTGAACACATAAAAATGTTCTATTATTTATTTATTATCATTATTACCTGTTTTGCTAACTTGTTTGTTTTCTCTGATGGCACATTTCCTGACTTTTTGTGTGATCCTATCTTAAGAGCTGTAGTAACAAGTGAATTTCTCCATTGTGAGATCAAGTATTATCTTATCTTACTGTAGACCAGCCTTACATTATGTTTGTTGTCTCTGGTTTACTTTCATTCAAACTAAAAAGTTCCATACTCTGATCTGAAAATCCGTTCATGCCCTTTGTAACCCTGTAACAAATCTTTATACTTACAGTAACTTACCCCACATGTGAAGTTAATCCATAAACTGAAGGCGCAGCCAGTGGTCCGACTCACACTGCCACTCTCCGGTTCCAGTCCTGTATTTTCCACAGAATTCTACTCACATTGAGTCCATTTGCCTACGGGCGCACCGTAGTGTGGGCGGAGCTGGCTCAAACCACAAGTTCACGTGATAACAACTACGTACAGTATATTCGGAAAAAATAGCAAACAGAGAATTTATAGCTAAACAAACACAGTTAAAACTCACTATTCACTGTCAGAAGTCCAGTAGCCCACTCCATGCTTCTGCTGCTGCCCTCAGAAATCCTTAAAATCCAAATACAGCGATATATTCCCTCTTCCGAGATGAAAATGTAGTCCTTGTGCACAATATCCCCCGTAGCAGCTCCTCCGTGATCCCCGTTAGCTCAGCCATGACAGCGTGTGTCTTGTTTACTTTTTTCAACATTAGCGAAGTTACCGCAAGTTTGTACCAAGGTTGTAGTGGATTTTATTTTGCAATTCACTGGATCTTCTCTCCTGTTGGCACCTGACTTCCGGTCTGCTTCGTAATATTCCCGTGAGTTTGATCAGTGGCTGCTCCAGCGTCCGTGGCATCTTTCCAGAATGCCGGAGGGCCACGGTAGTCGGACCCGGACGTTGCAGGACTACTGTGAGTGTGCAATATTTATTTTCGTCTTCCGGCGTCCCTTCGCGGATTAGTGTGGCGTGTCATGCATGGAACACTGTTCCAATCTCAGCATCGTGGATTCGACAATTTGCTGCCCAATTTTTTTGTTTTGTGTTTGTACCGACCTCTGAGACGACTCCTGTTGTGATATTGGGTGTTACAAAAATGAATGGATTGATTGAAAAATAAAATAAAAAAACATACATAGTAGGGCTGCACAAAATATCGCAAAAAATATGTGTCAGCTCATGGCAAAATGGGGCCACAAAGTTGATTCTGGGGCATTTTGAGTTATTCACATATTCTGATAGTGTAGTCTCCAAGCTTTCCAATGATGTGTAACACATGGAAATCTGGTAATATTTGGAGAAGTTGTTAGCCTGGCTAGCGTCTGGGAACCACCCGTTCATTTTCTCGTAGGAGAGGTGTGGTTTACGATTGTCCATAGCCGTTTATTGGGCGCTACGAATGTCTATCATATGTAGGGCTGGGCGATATGAACCAAAAGTCATATCCTGATATGTTTCGGTTGAATATCTTTATACAATATATATCCTGATATTTTTTTCGGCAAAGTGAGATATGAGAAATTACATGTTCAGTCAAAGCCAAATACGAGTAGTTTTATTGAAAACTCACTTTAAAATGTAAACATAAACACTGGATAACAAAGTTATGTAAAGTGCACATTTAAATAAATAAAAATCTTAATAAAAATAGCCTATAAAAAATAGGTAAATCTTTTTCTGAAGGCAGCATTTATATATAAAGTTCTTTTTGTTCACTTGAAGAGCAACTAACCCCCAAATCTACTTTTGTTTTGCTGATTAACTGTATATGGGTGTCTAGTGTAAAACAGTCTGTGTGGAGCTCTGGAACTATATGGCATTGGACTTTTGGAGTCCGTCACCTTATTGTTTCAATAGCTGATGTGACGTCAGCAGCCCTGCCGCTAACACTACAGCAACAACAGCCGGCTAACATAGCTAACTAGCTACTAATTGCGATTCTAAACGTTTTACGCTTGGAGACTTAACACATCTGTAAAACAAATCCAGCGCCTGAATCGGCCTCACGGAGAGCTTTTAAAAGAGGTACAGCATGTCCATATTGAGTAACATTTAGCTGCTGCTGGAGCAAGAATAACCTCAAGACTATCTTAGAAAGTTAACGGCAGTACACTCGCCAATCTCCGAGCAGCGGCTCGCCTGAAGCAAGTATTACAGCGCAAATTTGAACTATATCGATATACGCGATAGGGTCTAATTACATATCTCATTTAAAAATATATCGATATATCGCCCAGCCCTACTCATATGCATCTACACGTAGCTCAAAGCCAATCGTATCAATTGTACCCGATGACGTATGAGCCTCAGCTAATCCAGTCTGTCCAATAGTGCGTGTCATTGTCTTGCCTTTCCTCCCCGTTCTGTGATTGGTCCCAAATCCCTGCGAAGATTTGGGCCATGGTTTCCAGGCTGTCGAGCAATTCGAAGAGATTTGAGCGTGAGCAGCATGGGTATTTCCAGGCTAAGAAGTTGTGGCTTTTGAAGGTAGACCCTTTGGAATAGATAATCCTGAGCTAAGCCCTTTCTTAGCTGCTTGATTGACAGTGGTCCTCATTTACATCTCATTTCCGTTGTCCATTTTGTCTTTGGCTGAAGCGAATGTCAATCAAGCAGTTGGTGGTGAAATGACGGTGGACAAGCTGAAGTATGACATTATTTCTCATTCATGATACTTGGCGCCACTTTCATATGGACTACGTTTGTGACCCAGGACACTCCATAGACATGGGCCGGGATTTGCCGCTGATCTATGTGGGACCACAAGCATCTCGCCTGGGAAAGAACACGGCAAGATCACACACAAAGACTCGGAGGCTCCAAAGTAAAAGCAGCTTGTGGCAATAACAGAAACGGACATATTGGGACTTCTAAGGGAGAATTCTTCGGATGAAGACAATGCAGTAAGCAATTTAAGCTTTTTACTAGGAGAATACTCAGAAATGAGATCACATGTGAATGGCCAGTATGGAAATGAACTGTGCCGCAGCACACGCCCCCTGAATATCCTGAAAATACACCCGGTGTTCAAACACAAAATGTACGCTTTTAAAGGTACCATTACTGTTATCTGAAACATGGAGAGGCTTCTCCGTGATCTCAACTGACAGATTCTGCAAAAAAGCGAAAATCACTCATTTTCAAAAAAATCACTTCTTTGCTCCGATGTTGTGCTGCGACTTGAGCTTCGGAAAACTCATGCCCCGTCACAAATTGTATCGCAATATTAGGTGATGCAATATCCGTATCGCAAGAAGCCGCAAAATATCACACATTTTTTGCCAACACAGCTTTTTAGTTCAGCTTCTTAATAGCCTGGTGGATAAAACATTTCTTCATACATACACTGATCAGCTTCAGGTTCTAAGCCCCTGACCTAAACATATACTGTAGAAAGCGAGGAGTACAGTACATAGCATGCACTGCAGCATTGCTTAGCCTCACATGTCCAGCAAACACACGCTTGTTTCATTACATCGCCAATCTTTTCTGAGAATGGCTTTCCCTTTGTCAACGTGACCAATTGAAGAGAGAAGGGGTGGAAACCAGAATCCTCCCCAGGTCCCGGAGCTTCAATTTACTTTACAATGTTGTTGCCAAGGCCCTTTTCAGTCCTCCTTTGTTGATGTGGAAAAAAAAACCCTCTCTCCTACCAGTGTCCCGTACCTCCTGGCTCGGCTCGTTTGATGAAATGCTGCAGACTGAACACGATTTGTTTTATTAACGTGTGGCATTATTACACCAGGGTGAAAGTTTATATAGCCGACAGTCAGTGATAACAAAATGACTTCAGCTTCAGTCAATAATGCTTCACATTGAGGCAAATAAGGTCGATGGCGGCAGAAAAATACTGATGAGGAAATAAAAAACAAGAGCTAATGCTGCGCACAGGAACCTCTGTGTCAATGCTGCCATTAACAGGCGGACTCTTCAAGGGCAATCGTCAGTATGGATGAAATTTTACTCAGTCAAAGGCACCTAGGAGATTTTCGGTTAGCAATCTTACATAACTGTTACAAGTATGATGAAAAGTCAGCTTCTGTATGTGACATTAGGGATTTTACATTAGGAATGCTTCAGAAAAGGAATTCATAGTTAAAGCAGAGTAAGTCACTGTCAAGGTAGCATGGCATACCACTTTGTGAAAGCCCAAACTTGTCTCCTCTTGGAAGCCAGGCAGGTTGGGTGTAGGAAGGGGGTTTTCCACTGGCAGTTCCGGCCGAGCCCAGTGTCTGGTCTACCCTCTTGTCCTTTGTTTCCACATGCCTTACCCGGATCAAACCAGGTGAGCCAGGCACAAGTTTTGGGACCGTCTTCAACCTTGGGTCAAAGCATGCTGGCCTGATACTAGCATGACGTGAACAGACTGCTGGCCTCTGATTTGTCAGAGCAGAGAGAAGACAGCCCTTGCAAAAGCAGGAACGTCCCACCAGATTATTATTTCACGATTGTAAAAGGTGATCTTGCCTATCGATGACAATAGCCGCTGTTAACACAACATTAGCTGCTGTTAGCATAACAATAGCACATAGCTTACCTTCATAGTTTGTTTTTCAGCAGCTTCTTTTTTGTCTTGGAGCTTCAGAATAATTTAAAAGGCAGATGAGGTGTTCTCATCATGTTCCAGACGGTTGCTTTCATTATTACATTGCCTTGTTTACATGTGTCCTCTCTCTCCAGAGGAGCCGCAGCTGGTGGACCCCGCCCCTGAAAGAGTAGCCCACAGGTCATGCGGAAAAGCAAGACCTCCACGGCAGGGTAGATACGGGTGAATCCGAGGAATGCGTCCTGTAGTGATGTGAGGTTCATGACCGAATCGGCTCTTTTGAACGGCTCTTTTACTGTAGGTAAACGGTTCTAGCTGGATCTCATGTATGTAATGAGCTGGATCTTTTTTGTCTGTTTTTATCAACTTTTCTACAGGTGAAATTGAATAAATGCTCAAACACGGCTGAAGGGCAGAGAAAAAGAGATGAGTGAAATGCTTTTTTGCACAAAAAAAAAATGATGCAGTTGTTGCCTCTTTTCCTTAAATGTCAGTCAAACTTTTATTCACCTGTCAAAATTTCAAAGGGTAAAGTCAATTTCTGCTATAATTGTAATTAAATCAAAAGTTGTGACTCTCAGCAAATTAGGTTTTAGATAATATGAAGAGTTAATTTGCAAAAAACATCCATTCATCCATCCATTTTCTTCCACTTTATCCGGGGCCGGGTCGCGGAGGCAACAGTCTGAGCAGAGACGATCAGACTTCCCGATTTGCAAAAAACAAATAAGTGCCATTGACAAAAATCATCCATTGCTTGCAATCTTCTCTTTGTGGAGCTGTGTCTATTTTTCCACATCAAAAATATGAAATCACTTGTTCTTGATCAAATTGATTCATCTTTACTTTTACTGGTGTAGATTATGGTAATAAAAATATAAAACATTTTTGCAAAAACTTCAAAACGGAGATTTGCAAATGAACTCTTCATGTGGGTTTTCTGACTGGCTTCCTCAAGAAAAATTACATAAAATGAGCCAGTCTTTTGAACGGCTCTTTGAAATGAACGAATCTCAAAGATTCGCCCTGGGCTGGGCTGGCTAGAAGCGCGCTACGTGGAAAAGCCCCACATGTACCAGTGTGTGTTATTGTTCTCTACTGACTTGAAGTAGGCCTTTCATTATCAGTCCGACAGCTTAAAGCTTCTAACAATAAATACAGTAATTGTGACATGTTACTGTTTATTAATATTATTACATTCACTAAAATAAACCGCAATGAAGTAGAAATAAAGTTCTGCGGCAACTGTAACAATGTCGAGAAGTGCCCTTTTTTACTCAGTTGAGCACCTGCCCCTCAAAATGTCTGTGCACGCCACTGTGTGGTAAGTGATGTGTGAGTGGTTGGTGCCTTAGCTGCCACCACTGAGCATGGAATAAAAGAATAATGTCTCGTCTGAAGTGCTTAGCGTGTTTATGTTTGTGAACAGTGCTATACAAATAACATTTTCCTTACAAAACAATAACTAAATAACTAAAACGTAATTAATTGAAGTAAAGAGCGGCGATAAAACACACATACCGTGAGTTGTCAAATGTACTATTACAAAAATAAAATAAAGCAGTACATTTAAAAGGATGTATTTTTGTTCTTACAGGAACATTTTTAGAAAGAAGAAACAAGCCTCAGAACAACCTTGTCTGAAGAGTATAGCAGGGGCTAATTATATTTTTACCATTTTCGCAGAGCCGAGTCTAAGAGCCCAGACTTCTGTTTTGCCAGTGACTTTCTCCAACTCCTGAGAAAACCAAGCTGTTCCAGACGAAATGTCCAAAGTTGGCTGGAAGCCCCCCTCTTCGTGTTGGACACGCCAGAAAACCCTCCAGGACGGTGTCCAGGGAAGTGTTCAAAACGAGTGTCCAAGCAAGCTCGTCCCCAAGATGAGCAAACTGCTTACTCATACCAGCTCATTGAGTAAACTCTTTCTTTATTTGTAGCATTACCACATGAAGCAGAAGAAGCCAGAGAATTGCTCAAATTACCCAGGTTTTTACTGAGAATGTTATTTTCAAAAGTAAATCTCTCACACACCAGGTAATCTTTTCCTCTCTCATTTTACCTTCTCTATAATTATTGTTATTGGAAACAAAAGACTTGCCTTAGTCCCTAATTAAGCATGACCTTTATACAATTTTAGTACTGACTTGCCAAGCACAGTTTTCCGAAATGCATATAATTAGTACAGTTTTAATATCTACCCTTCAAAGCAGGACACTGTATCTTCAAATACCCTGGATATAATAAATCAACTTTGGACAGATTGCCTCTCTGCGCCCCATCTTTTCTTTTTTCTTCTTTTTTTACTTTGTGTGGTTTTGTTGGGAGAATGCAAGTTAATGAACACACGTGAGATTTATGCATGTAAACAACACTACTCAATGTTATCATCCCACATCCACCAAGAAGGAATCTCCACACAGACAGACCCCACCAGCAAGTATGCCACATTTAGGCCTGTAACTGGACATGAGAGCCCATGGGTGAAAGAGAGTGAAGAGCTGACAGAGAGAGCGCAAAGCATCGGAGTTGTTCTGGGGGTTGGAACAGTGTTTCATGTGGCAGCCCCAACCACTCAGCCACCAGGATCGACATGCTTTGAGTTTTCTGTTTGAATTCACAATCAATATGATTTTTTTAGGTGGAGCTACTTGGCAGCTAACTACAGAATAAAGTTTTAGGATTGAGCTGCAACAATTAACTAAGGCTTGTAAAGTGTGGCGGTCATACATGCTTTCTTATGTTTTAAGGGCGTTGTCCAACTACTCCAGATAGTCTTATTACAACTATTTAAAACGACATATTAAAAGGCCCAATACCAAATGGACCTGTAATAATAACAAATACGCGCGTCAGGGAAATCCAACATTCGTCGCACTCATGGCTGCTCTGCGCCGAACTGCCAGACCGCTTCCCTCCTGCCCTCAGAGCGGACACTCGGCCACACTTTGCCCCACAGCCCAGACAACATAGCTACATTTGAAGAGTTAGAAGAGTATTTGCAAAAACAGATAAGTGCCATTGACAAAAATCAACATATACTTTTAGTTTTCTCCTTTTGTAGATGAGATTTTAATGAACAGATCTATTTTAGTGCATCAGGAATATGAAGTCACTTGTTATTGATCAAATTAATTCACCTTTAACTTTACTGGTGCTACCTGTAGAGTACGGTAATACAAATTTAAAACACCTTAGCAAAAAATTCAAAACGGAGATATCTGCTTTTGCAAACAAACTCTTCATTTGGACAGCTCGGAGCAGCGGTCGCGTCTCTCCAGGAGCCTCGCTTGTGTGGCGAGTGGGCGACATAGCGGGCACTGAGGCCTGGAACACTCATCCTGTGTATTTTGTATCGTTGTTCCAGGCCTCTCACGCGCGTATCTGTTACCTGTTTGGAAACGAATCCCCAAAGCTGATGTGCATTTTAACTATAAAATCATCTCCAGTTTGATAAGTGCCTTTGGCTCTGCTGACGCTTGGAGGTCACAGTAGAAAAAACGCTCAGAGAGAGAGAGCTCTGATGTGCAGAAATAAAATAAATAATCAAAAACAAAACTCAGTTTATGATTTATGGATTTGGTATTTCTATAGTTTTGTTTAAACAAAATAACAAATTAACGCTTATAGACTGTCTCTAGTTTAGGTGAGGTCTAATTATAGAATAAATAATGATGACGGACCTTTCTGGCTCATTTTGTTGAAAATTAAATGAACAAATTATAGGGCCCGTATGAATCCGTGTACCCTTCGATCATTGGTTTTTCCGTTTCAAAATAAAATCAGAAAAACAAAATTTAAGGTGGTTTATTTGTTTATTCCTTTTCTAAACTTGAATCGAAAAAAAAACCCCGGAAAACTTAAATTTAAATATCACTGAGTTCATTTTAGCACTAGTTGTTTGAAATTCCAAACAAAATCATGGCATTTAATATTTCTTTTTATTATTATTTGCGACACCGGAAGAGAGGAGAGACCTCGATCGGTTATTTTTCTGATGTCTGCTCTCCAGCCTGCTCTGCAGATTTAATATACATTTCATTAATAAATGTATAATATGCACTCACACAAACAGTAGTTCCCCATCATTTAAAACAGAGGACTAAACTAGGACTAAACCAGGTCTAGACCAGGTCTGAAACAGGTCTAAAACCTGAACTTGGCGCGAACGTATGTCGGCCTGTGCTTCCCTCAGTAGAGCACAGGCGCACAGAGCAGCTCAGAGACTGGTCCAGGAGAGGATCTCTTGATGAAATGAGAGTGCGTGACAAGGCGTCGTGCACGCTCCTCAAAGTGGCACCTAATGGAACCGGACCGGAGGAAGCTGTGCTACAACAACAAAGGTTACACATGGTGCTCCAATCAGTACATGGACCAGAACCTGCTCAGTCCCAGATGAGTCTTCGTCATGAATCTATCCTCGTACGCGCGTGCCTGTGCGGAGAAGCCACTGTCACAAGTTTAGTTTATGTAGTTTATTTGAAACAAGGACAGTACACAATATAGCGATGCCAGGTTATAGCACACGTACGTGATCATTTCCACCTGTAGGTCCTCACAGGCTGATTTAAATCTGTGAGTTTGCCCCAAGGAAAGTGCTATTTTGATCCTGCTTTTAGAGTCCAAATAGGACGATAAGTTCATTATAGGAGCGATCATGCCACTGCCATGCCATTGGCACCATACACGGCGCCACGGTTGGGCGCGCCTGTGGTCACGAACCCATCATACACAGTGTTCACAAATGAAATATAGGCAAATGAATCAGTCCTCTATCTGCCCCATTGACCCGTGCTGCGCCCTGTTCATGTGTATCAAGCTGTATCATCCACACACTACGCATCACAGAGGCCTAATGTGTGACAGGCTACTGCGGTGACGCACAGCGCCCCTGTGTCCAAGAAGCCTCTGTCTGTGGTAATATGATCTGGAACATCTGCACTGTCTATTCTTTCAAAGTCCTTACAAACTTATTTGTGTGATATTGAAATAGACACATTCTTGAGAGGGAGAAATCCTACGACACTATGGGCCTCTCTGAGCAGTGCACAGCCTCACGCACACTCTCTCCTCATTCATAAAGTTAATGCATTCATTAACAAATTCCTTTGATAATTGTTGCTTGGGTCAAGCTCAAGAAAAACCAATGATTGAAGGGTCCACGGATTTGTATGATTTCGTTATTCTATTTTAGACCAAATCAAAAACAGAGGAAAACAAAGAATTTATTCGTTATTTTGTTTGGACAAAACTATAAACACCAAATCCATAAATTAAAAAGTTTTGCTTTTGATTTTATTGTATTATTTGTTTTATTGAGTTGACTCCAGCACATGCATGAAGAGACTCTGTGGCATAATGCTCTCAGCACAGTCAAAGGAAGACACTGGGCCTTTAATCAGCCTGTGGTAGCTTCTGGGCATAAAACACACAATAATAAATTTAAGTTTTAAAATTTATAAAACCATTTCGCCATATTTCGCCACTAGGTGTTCTCCACTACTCCACACCTGCCATTACTGTGAACTGGACTGTGCATTGATGCAGCTACACATAACACCTACACCAGAAATCTCCAGCCAGTAGCTCAGGAGTTAAGAGTGGCTCGCCAGCCCTTTCCAAGTAGCTCGAAAAGGCTTTCTACATTTCTACATACGCTTGATGAGTCAAACTTTCTGAACAAACATCTCCAAACTACAGTCATTTTGTTTGATTGTGTTGCATTATCATCTTGGGGAAGGGAATCTTATTTGTATAGCGCTTTTCATATGACACAAGTCAGCCCCAAAGCGCTTCACACATGAAGGGAGGGGGGTACATTTGTAGCCACAGTTTCCCCTGGGGGTAGACTGACAGAAGCGAGGCTGCTCACATCTGCGCCAACAGTCCCTGTGTCCACCAACAACCACTCACATAGGCATTGGGTGAAGTGTCTTGCCCAAGGACACAATGGCAGTCTGCACCTGCAGGAGCCGGGGTTTCGTTCCCACGACCTTCCAATGATGAGACGACCCGCTCTACCATCTGAGCCACATGTGTAACTTATAGAATTAGCTACACAAGTTTCTTTGTTATGTCTACACTGCTGCTATTGTGAAGGTTCTCAGTCGTACAGAAGTCCATCGTAGGCAAAAATTCTTCAGTCTTCATCTGTACTCTGTAGTTGAAGTGTAGGACGTTTCTATCTTACTCCAAAGATCGTCATCAGCTACTGAAGGCCTGGAGCACGCTGTGGGTTTATAAAGCCAGTGAACCAGCAGGAGGAGTCAGCCTCGAGGCCCCTCCTCTCTTAGTGCTGACAGTACCTGCTAAGTACTTAACGAGGGTCCATTGTCTCCCCTGAGCTTCTCTCTAAGTTGTTGATACTTGCCTATGGCCCTGCTGCTCCCAGGCATAGGCAGGTATCATAGTTGATACTTGCCTATGGCAGACGCGAAAGCAGCAGTGTTTGATTGTTGTGCTCCAGGCCTTCAGTAGCTGATGACGATCTTTGGAGTAAGATCGAAACGTCCTACACTTCAACTACAGAGTACAGATGAAGACTGAAGATTTTTTGCCTACGATACACTGCTGCTACTAATAACCTCATATCATTCTGCCTCGTGTGGTGTTACGTTGTTATGTTTACATGCCTTACCCTTGTGTATTTGTTTGCTTGTTTACATTCAGCATACCTGCACTTTTTGAAAGGCACTAACATCATTGTTCCACCGATTGAATAATTGCTCTAAATGTAATTCCGTTGTTACTTGTGACAATGACAATAAATCCTTGAATCTAGGGGCTGTATCTCAGCAATGTCAGCACCCTGCCATGAGGACTAGAGAGAAGGGCCATTCTCACCCATTGGAATGAAAAAGAAGAGTAATGTTATATCCTGTCAATGTCCTAGCCCTGATATTGGTTGATCAATAAGAAAATCAAAGTCCAGACCAGTTTGCTTGACCACTAGAGGGATCAGTGAGTTACACGATGCTTCTTTATAGATATACTGCATACAATAAGCTGTCCTTGCTGATCGGGGGGTACTTTTTGCATATGCTTCTTTCAGCACAAGTCAGCCTTTGGGCAGAAGAAGATTCAGATCCTATCGCTCACGTCCCGTGTCCGGCCAGTGCAGCATGTTCTGTTCTGAATCAACATGAGTAACTACATGGCAGGTGCCCCATCGATTATTCTCAACCAATACGCTGTGTGTTTTCATGAATCAGGAGTTGGGCCCGGGAGGCAGCGAAGCATCAGCGTTTGATGCTGCCTCGGTCCAAACAAGCGTGACGTCTCCCTCTCTCTCCCTTTCTATCTCTCTCGCCAGCGTCTCTAACACAAATTACAAGACACGCAAACAAGCCTGCTATCCTGGTGTCTGTCTTGGTTTGCATGGCCCAATTCCTGTATACACACAAAATTAGGACCAGGTTTAGTTTAGTATATTTGAGCAATATCAAGGGATAAATGTACGTATACATATCCATAACAAAGAATACTCAAAGCAGCAGAAATATTGTACTTTTTTGTGTGTGGAAAAAAGAAGGACAAATAATATTACAACAGATAATAACAAGAGAAATAAAACATATAAGCCACAGAGTAGGATCAAAAATCTGAACATTGGATGTTTAGATGGACGCTCTAGCCCAGCACCCATGTTGCACCCCCCTAAAATTTGAGAACTACCAAATCAGCTGCAAGTCAGCCATTGGGAAGCAGCAAGAAGAAAAGAGAGTACATTTTTTATTCATATAGGAGGTTCCTGATCAATGATCCTCAACATTACTGCAGCAAAGAATTCCCAGGCGGGAAATCTCTGCGTCAAAAGGAAGTCTTCCATTTTTTCCTCAGATCATAAAACCATAGAGTGACAGTGACAGATAGCATCAGAGGCACATACTGTATCAGCAAGCCAATAGGTTGCCGATTTCTCTCTGGATTTCTTCCAAGCTCAGCAAATGGAATGAAAAAACTCCGTTCATGGTCACGGTGTCCATATCGCGAGTCACTCGGCAGACGCGAAAGCAGCAGTGTTTGATTGTTACCATATTAGCGCTGTTAAGGCAATATTCCCGTTCCTACATGTGCAGTTCACATGCTTCACAGCTCCACAGGTCCCAAAAGTTTGTCCGATCTGCAGGTGAATGCAGCGCATGCGCAGTTCTAAAAATAGCATTTTGACGTGCTATTGGCTAGTTCTCCGCGAAACCAGTTAGCATACAGAAGCTTCTATTGACTTTCCATGTAAACTTGTTGGCCCCTCTTTAACTCATTATTGGAAATAGTCTTGTTAATATGGGCCTCAAGTGCTTGTCTTACACCGTCCTGTTCTTTGTCTTTTAATATTTTCAGCATTAAAAGAGAACGTAACTCGCACATACCTTTATATGGATTTGGCGCCAAAAATTCAACATAGCGACGGTTCAAATGTTTGCATGATGCGCTGAACGCTATGGGGAAAGCCACGCAGGCTCCATCTTTATCTACACTCTATGGTTGGAGGGCAGTTGCCAATACAACTCGATGAGAGAGCAATGGACAGTTTTTGAAGGAAATCTCATAACAAGAAAGTCCAACATTTTTTAACTTGACCATTGTTAGGTAGTGAGAAAAACTAGATCAAAGTGCTCGGGAAGTCAGTACCACACAAGCTTTTTTGGGGAAGGTGCTGGGGGACAGAAATTCAAGAAAAAAATAAAAATAACAAGGCACAACTCCCACAACATTAATTCTCTATTTACACTTTATAAAAAGCCTTTATTCTGCTGGGCTAGTGCATATTAAAATCATTTAAAACAAATTGCTGGTTCCTTCTATGCTTTTCGGTTAAGTGTGTTAGGTAATGTTTGGCTCTACAAAACTGCCATATTTTTCACCATTTTGGCTGAAAGTCCTTTAATTAGACCAAAGTCACGCACATCGTTTTGAATATTGTCACCACTTTTGAACACCCGTATGAGAAAATAATTTGACCTAGTTCACATGTAATAGCCCAGTAATTATAAAGATATTAGAGAAAAATCTTCATTTTGATAGTTAATGTAGTTACCACTGTATGATTCTTACCTGCCCACCACCTCAATTTTAAACTCTCTTTACAATGTTGTGATTTTACAAGAATGCAACATTTAAGACCTGTTCAGTAGATAATGTGTTTAACAGTTTTGGAAAGACTTTTGCCACTTTCTAATGCACTGTCAAGATCGCTGAGTCAAAATCTCTGCGAATCTTATCTGGAGAACCTTTGGGAGGTCATTTTGATGAGAGGACACTTCCAATCAGCGTTATTGCGCGGTACTCATGGTGAGGGGAGAAGATAAAACCAATGATCTGTCCTGAAATGGACTCACTTCACTGGTGCGGTGTCACATCGTTCTGCCTTCATGATCCAAATGTTTATTTCATTTTAAACGTCCTGTCAGAGATGATTTATGTGTGTCTGTTGATAGATGTTTTTTTTTTTCCCCCCTTCTTTTTTTGCAGAGAGTCAACGGTGAAAAAATCAGGTGGCATTATCCATGACAAAATTGAAATTAGCTTCTTCTCTATCAACACTGGCTGCGCAATCATGGCGGTGACAATGGATGGGTAACGCCATTATCAGCGGGACAGTCAAAAACAAATCTACTGCGCTCCAGCAATTTTTCCTTCGCGATT
>OMNZ01036410.1:0-10260 GCA_900303255.1 Lesueurigobius sanzi | reverse complement strand
TCAGCTAGACGCCAACAATTACATTCTGTAGTCAAACATCTCCATGGAGACGAGCTGGGAATGTCCCGCTCCCAGCAAAGTTTCAAGTCAGGTGAGTCCTCAGTGTTAAAAGCAAAGAAGAAACATGTTTTCTGTGGTGTTTTTCAGCCAAACAAATACACAAAATGACAGAAAAGAGGAGAGGAGAGTCTTTGCCACTTGACTCTTGGGGTCATGTTCACGAGTGAGGGACGGATGGAGCGTGAGATCGACAGACGGACCGGTGCAGCGTCTGCAGTGATGCGGTCGTTGTATCGGACTGTTGTGGTGAAGAAGGAGCTGAGTCGAAAGACAAAGCCCTCGATTTATCAATCTACGTTTAAAAATAAGACACTGAATGAATATTATACATATTAACACCTCCTCGAATCACCACCATATTGCGCTGGAGAGTTTTGATCACCTGAATGAACCTAGGAGCTCTGTGTCTGGGGCATTATGCTCCTATAGGGTCTCCCATGGCACACAGGTCCTATAGGTGACGGATCAGACCAAGAGCGGTTCATAAGCTCCGAGAGACCATCAAGGCCAGGTCCGTCGCCCAAATGGTGGAGGAGCGTCGTGGGGCTGTCCTCCCGTGGACCCACCACCTGCAGGAGGAGCCATAAGGGACTGGTGCAGTGTGATCCAGGTAGCTTAGACTGCTGCCCCCGCGAACTGGCAACGGATAAGCGGAAGAAGATGGATGGAGCCCTAATCCTGAGATTTGGGTCATGACTGAAAGAACAAGTTCATGGTCCAAATGAGTTTCCTCCTCAGGGTGGAGGGGCACACCCTTAGACATAGGAGAGGAGTCTCAATAACAGCCTCTCCACTCCTTCTAATCGAGTGGAACAGCTGAGGTGGCTTGGGCATCTGTTTTGGATGCCTCCTGGTCGCCTCCCTGTGTTCCGGGCTCGTCCCACTGGGAGGAGGCCCCTGGGAAGACCTAGGACACGCTGGGAAAAAGATGTCTTTACGCTGGCCTTGGAACACCTCAGGATCCTCCAGGAAGAGCTGAAGGAAGTGTCTGGGGAGAGGGAAGTCTGGGCATCTCTGCTCAGCCTGCTGTCTCACTGCTGACCTGGCTCCGGATAAAACAGAAGAAAATGGATGGATGGATAGAAAATTACTTTAATGTTTGGATTCTGTAGGTGAATGGGGAAAACTATAGCATTTATGAGAATAACACATTTTTAAAAGTAATTTAACTATATTTATGGCACCTATGGAAATGTATTAGAGGGAAAAAAAATGAATTAAATCAAATTTCACCATTTTGATGTTCAACGATCAACAAATCACACTAGGAAATAAAGATATTGAAAATCCTTTTGGAGATTGAAAAATGTAATGTCTGTAGGTGCTGCTGATATGGAGATGTTGCCACAATCTCCCAAATATACTGTACATATCTATGGATTTGAATAAGGGCAATATAAACAGCTCATTGTGATGATTAGGGCATTTATTTGTTTGGCGGGGAAGGTCCATGTGTAGATTAGACCTCCACAAACACGTTCAAATGCCTGTGATTCTTGTATTAATTTAGCAGTTCACATTTCAGTCACTTCTCAAATTAAGTTATTGCACCTAGACATTTTTCAAATGAATCTTGATTTTCAAAAATGAACCGCAACACTTATTCGAAGATTGACTCTGATTACGATGAAAGCTACAGGAGTGGAGAGAGACGGGGACTGGCTTTCAACCGCGGTTAAATGACTTCTGTGGAGGTAGAATGAACAAAATGGCGCGATGTCCTCAAACGCCCCACAGGTATCACTCAGCCTGTGGCCGAGGGGACCCTCCAGGGGATTTCTTTAGACAAACTTTTTTTTAGACAGTGGATACTTTTTTGAAAAGGTTGAGTGACTGACAAAGTTTGACCCTGTAAAATAGAATGACCTTATCAAATTAAAAGATGGTAGGAAAGGTTTTCTAAAAGTAGTCGCAAGGTCTGTTGAGAATTGAGAATTTCGACGATGGGGATCTTTTGTGTAGAGAGCTTGCCCTTTAAGTCCAGGAGTAATGGGAGACAGGGAGAGGTCTGACACTCCAAGGTCCTGAGATTGCGAAATATTTTTCTGATACTGAACGGAACTCTGTTTGGCTACTAACTAAAAAATAAGATTTGTGAGGTGTGCCAGGTTTTACATCGATGCTATCCTGTAAACAATGTCATTTGTTTGTGAATATTAGGCTTGCTGTACATTTACAACTTGATCAGGGTTTATAGAGGTAGCAGCAAGTCAAATTGAATGCTTTTTAATGCCATTTTAATGCCCAAAATTTGAAATTTTTAATGCTACAAACGCCACAAAATCAGTACATATTAATATTTATTTCGATATCCAATAGAAAATTTTATACAACAGACAACTTTTGAACAAAAATACAGTATGATTTCTCCCAAAACTCCAGTCTAGACCCTATTTTTTGTATTTTTGACAAGCTTATGCTGTAAAATGAGTTGAGCAATGTCATGTTTTTCCGAAAACTTTAGATTTAATGACAGTTTGAATTATATTTAATGCTTTTTAATGACATTTAAGGCCTTATTTTTGACACAATTCATTTAATGACTTTTTAATGCCACGGTGGAAACTCTGTTGATTGTAGCTATGTTCTTTTTTGTGTGTTTTCTGTTAAATTGAATCTTAATGATGGCCAAATTTCATATTCATAGCTGTTAATGGTGGACTGCGAACTCAGGATAGTGTGACGCCATGGGGCCTGGGGGCGGTGGCCTCTGCAGCTCTGGCTGGACACAGCTACGGGACTCGACGGCCTGGGAACCATCTGGCCCATCCGTCCATAGGAGAGGATCCCTTCCCCAATGTGGTTCTCCTCGAGGCTTCTTCGTTTTGTCCCACGTGGTTTTCTTGAGTTTTTCTTTGCCGCGGGGGAGGGTCTAAGGATGTGGGAAACCCCAGGCTGACATTTCATTGTTTGATGTTTGGTATTGACTTGTTCTGTGTTTGTACCAACCTCTGAGATGACTGTGATATTGTGTGTTACAAAAACTGATTGACTCATTAATACTTACACCAAAGGTCCTATTTGCGTCATTACTGTCCTCTTATTTGACCTCCTTGAATTTCTGTACTAATGCTAAAGCCCAGAAGACCAAAACTGTATGTAACACATTTGAATTGTAAAGTATTTTTTTTAAGCTACACTCTTTTATATTGATAACTGAAAGCTTGTACGAGTAAGCCTCGTGCCTTGTTCTTGTAAAACATCCTTGTATGTTGGCGTAGCCAGACGGATAATAATCCAATATCCTTGTACAAATAGCGCACATATACTGCCCGGCCAAAAAAAAAAAAGTCGCCACCTTGAATTTAACTAAGCAAATAGATCTGGAGTTGCTGCCGTTGGTCAGTTGTAGGTTCAGCAACACCATGAGCCCAAAGAATGAGATCAGCTGATTACATGAACATCCTGAATGACCAGGTTATTCCTTCTTCCCTGGTGGTACAGGTATATTCTAAGATGACGATGCCAGGATTTATTGGGCTGAAATTGAGAAAGAGTGGTTCAGGAGCATCACTACTTAGCTACTACCACACACTTAGCCACCAAAGAGTCCAGATCTTAACTCCACTGAGAATCGTTGGGATGTGCTGGACATGGCTTTACACTCTCCCATCATCAATACAAGATCTTGGTGAATAATTAATCCAACACTGGATGGAAATAAATCTTTTAACACTGCAGAAGCTTAATGAAACAATGCCGCAGCTAATGGTGCAGTGATCAAAGCTAAAGGCAGTCCAATGTGCGTGTGACATTTCTTTTGGCTGGGCAGGGTATTTAATCCATGCTACTCTCCTGCTCTAGGTTGTACATACAGACAAATAGATGTTGCAGGCAAGAACGTTGTCGGTTCCCCATGCCGGTTGGAATCCTGCCAACAACGCAAAATAAATTATTTGGAAATGTATTAAATTGAAGTTATGCAGGCAAGAACTTAAAGGAATAGTTCACCGCTTTTACATGCTTACATATGTTCTAACCTGTCAAAGTGGTGTTATTCCGCCTAAAAATATAGTACCCGTTTTATCCGCTTAGAAAATTGACAGTTTTAATTTTGTGTAACTATACTTTGAACGCGTAACTACTGACATAGCCCTATTTAAATAGGGGAAACTTGGAAGAGATCCGTGGCTTCTACATTTGGCCCCAAGGGACTATAGACCTTTCTCAGTTATGTGACTTGGAATGGAAGGCCGGCCTGTTGGTTGGCATTCCGCTGATTTGCTCCACCCGCCGCATGTTATTAGCTGTTCTTTACAATGGCGTTACTGGTCTTGACGCTCTCCAAGATGGTTCAGCACTTGAGTGGTCAGGTCAGACAACGATATCTGAACAAGTGCTTGTTTGTCGGAGCTCAGGACCCGTCATGTGACTTTTGCTGCCCACCAATGGTCAGAGCATAGAGATATACAATGTTTTGATTTGAATTTCTTGAACAACCCATTGTTGCAACATAAGTTCCGCTGCCGATGATGTCAGCTGAGAAAGGTCTATACTGTAGAGTCAAAATGCTAACACCGTCTTTGGTCGTTTTATGGGACAGACAAAAGACGAGGCAGCCAAGCATTGTCTCATCTAAGCCCAGGTTAGAACATATGTAAGCATGTAAAAGCGCTGAACTATTCCTTTAACTTGCATCTTTGACAGTTGAACCAATGAAACATTTAAAGGGCTAAAATCCAGAAAAGTATATAGATTGTATAGAAGCAAAAAGAGGCAGAGACAAAAGTATAGTTGTGCTGCCAGGAAAATTGTTCAGGAGCAAAGAAAAACTCACTTAAGCTGAAATACAGGAGAAAATGTAACTTTCTGGAAAAATGTGTTTGTTTCAAGATGCACAATATGTAAACATTTGATCAGGGACATTTGGCTAGTTTCTAGTTGAAAAGCGTAAACAAAAATGGCTTCATGCATGAGTGAAATAAAGGTTTTTGTGTTATCATTCATATTCTATGAAATGTGGATGTGGATTTTATAGCCATTTTTACGCATGTACATTCTACACAAGCATCTGTGTATGTTTGTTGACTTGACTAACCTTGACTAATAGTGTAGTAAATAATAGACCTTGGCTTCTTGCAATATGAATATTGCGTCTCCTAATATTGCTATAATGATAATTTAGCGATATACTGTACAGTCCTCGTCTGCTACAGACGTTCATCCCAGGTCAATACCCCACATGTCACCTGAACGCACCACGGAGCGTGACAGATCCTATGTCACTTGAACACAGCGCACATGTGAGAGCTCTATTAGCCAAATGCCAGAACGCGTACACACTCATTTGTCATTCTGTTAGCGGGGGCTAGCGTAGCATCACTTAGCCGCGGATCTGTCGCTGAAGCTAACACGTGGCCTTTACAGACGACAGGCAGAGGTGCAGGGTCAGAGAGCTTGATTGGATAAAGACCTGACATGGGGGACAAGAGAGAAGACGTGATTGGTCAGTTTTCTTTTCCATGGAGGAAGTGAGATGATTTATAATGCGGAGGACATGGCACAGAGCGTTGTGTGTTAGCGTTGGCAGGGTGATGGATAGAGACAGATTAGGAAAGCTATTTGGATTCTCTTTGTCGTGCCATGTAATAGGTTATAGCAGAACATTTATTTTATACACAGAAAAATGGTGTTTATCAGACTTTCTTTCAATTTTTCATGGTTCTATCTGTCATCTTATTTTAAAGCCACACTTTGTTGCACTAATCTCAATTGGTAACTCAGAGATACCGTAGCATTGATCTTTAGATGAGAATTCTAAGCACATTTGGTATCGCTAGCATGTACCTACTCATCAGCATAGCCAAATTCACACACTGCCACCGGGCTAAGTGCGGACAAACGGAGCCCGCTTACGCACCGTGTATGTCCTTCACACATGACAGCCACAGCTGCTCGAAGCCGCCTAACGAGAAGCATTCACCCACACCTGGGTCAAAAGCTGTGAGGGGGCGGAGAGTGGGCGGGGTTTGCATAAAAGGTGCGTTAATTATGAAAAAAAGATGCACCGTGAGAGGAACTTTCAAAAAGTGGAACTGTTGCGCCGAAAAGACGAGCAAAGGTGATGTCATTGGAGGAAAGAGAAAAGACAGAAATGGACTTGGAGCGACCTGCACCAGAAGGCAGCCGTCTACTGGAAATTGGTCTTGCAGCACAAACGAACCATGTCAGTGGCCTTCTTTTCCACAATGATGTGCTCCTCAACATGAGCGATGATGCATTTCATAAACACTTTTAGCCAATCGGCGTGCATATTGACATGCGGGTGCACACCGCACTGGTCCATATGTCCAGGTTGGACCCATGGATTCTTCACATTCATACAATGGGGCTACCTGAGTAAAGGCAGGGTGCAGGCCGCGTGGCGTAGTATGTGTGAGAATTTGGCTTATGTTGGGACAATTTAGTCGATCCTGTGACAAAGTGAACCTGGGATGTTCTGCTGTGTGGAGTGCGTGCCTTTAAGCTTCTGAAGGTTTTAAACTTGTGCATTTATTGAAGAAGCACTTCTGTCTTAATAAATCAACCCTTTTGGGTATCGATACCGGGTAAAAAGTAGTGATATTAATTAGCATAATGTAAAATAGTAGGCGTGGCAGCAATTATAGACACAAAAAGGGACTTACTTCATTGTTCTGTGCCCAGACATCCCCACAGCAGTGGATTGAACTGAGCCACCCATATCATGAGACAGGAGCTGCTTGTTTAAGTTATATTTGTCATTAAAGTATTAGTTTAATTTTATACTTTATGTTGAACAACTGTAGCCACTCGCGCTGGGGCTTTATGTAGCAATTTGCATCTCTGTCCTGCATCACAAGCACTATCACTGTTGTCAGCGTGGGACAACAGGTGTGCGTCCGCATTGGTCCAGAGTGCCATGTGATCACTTCCTGCTCGACCCTGGATGGTAATTAAAAAGTTGTGGAGAAGGACTTAATGAGATGAGAAGGAGCAGGACCTACATCAGCCCCATGCTGTCAGCAGAGAGGAGCTACAGCTGGAACAGTGAGTGCTTCTAAAGTTTGTGATTCAGATCTAGTTGGGAAAGTGGTTCTTGTGGCCTTTTGGTGATCATTGAGTGCTGTTCAATGTGATCTGTGTGACACTGTGGCCACAGTTTGGTTGTTTGTGGCGTTGTTATGACAGAGAAATGAAAAGGCAGATTGGCTGTGCTATTTTCTGTGTTTAATCACCTCTGTTATTAGCTGCTCTTTCCACTGTGTCATGTGCGGCTCTGTGAAATAGCCCACGCCTCTCCTATGTGTCCAAAATCGGCCTTAAGCTTAAGCTGAAGTACGATATTTGTCTCATTCGTGATACTTGGCGCCACTTTCATATGGACTACGTTTGTGAAAAAAGGGGTAAACATCCCAGGAGACTCCATAGAAATGGGTCGGGATTTGCCGCTGATCTACACGGGACCACAGGCATCTCGCCTGGGGAAGAACTCAACAGGATCGCACACAAGGACTCGGAGGCCCCAAAGAAAAAGCAGCTTGGGACATATTGGGGCTTCTAAGGGAGAATTCTTCGGATGAAGACAACGCAAAGTAAGCAAATTAAGCTTTTTACTAGGAGAATACTCGTGTGGTTTTCAAACACAAAATGTATGCTTTTAAAAACACCAATACTGTTATCTGAAAGATGGAGAGGCTTCTCCGTGATCTCAACTAACAGATTCTGCAAAAAAGGGAAAGTCACTAACTTCTTTGCTGTTTTGCGCCGATGTTGTGCTGTGACTTGAGCTCGGAAATGTCATCCTCCGTCACATTTAGTGCAGGACAAGACAGAGGGCTACGGGGCAATTGCCAAGCAGCCTGGTGTAAAAAGGACAACTGTTGGAGCAATTGTCAGAAAATAGAAGAGGCTAATGATGACTGTCAATGTTCCTGGGACTGGGGCTCCACGCAAGATCTCACCTCGTGAGGTATCAATGATGCTAAGAAAGGTGAGGAATCAGCCCAGAACTACACGGGGGGAGCTGGTCAATGACCTGAAGAGAGCGGGGACCACCGTTTCCAAGGCTACTATCAGTAATACACTAAGACATCATGGTTTAAAATCATGCATCACACGGGAGGTTCCCCTGCTTAAGTCAGCCCATGACCAGGCCCGTCTGAAGTTTGAGTCAATGGCCATCTGGATGATCCAGAGGAGTCATGGGAGAAAGTCATGTGGTCAGAGGAGATCAAAATAGAACTTTTTGGTCTTAACTCCATTGGCTGTGTTTGGAGGAAGAAGAAGGATGAGTAACATCCCAATAATACCATGCCTACAGTGAAGCATGGTGGTGGAAGCATCATGCTCTGGGGCTGTTTTTTAGCACAGGGGACAGGACGACTGCACTGTATTAAGGAGAGGATGAACGGGGCCATGTATTGTGAGATTTTGGCCAAAAACCTCCTTCCCTCAGTGGACCCCTCCATGATTTCTAAGTGGGAGAACTTAAAATGCAGGGTGTTCAAATACTTACTTTCTTCACTGTACATCTGTTTGGGGCACTATATTTTAAGTGTTGTATTCCATTGCTATAGTAGTCATTCTGGAGCTCAGCCAGATCAGACAATCTGTGATACACACAGTGCCGCGGGATATCCCCCACCTGTTAGTGCAGAGAGGGATAGGGACAGAGAGAGAGGGAGGGGAGGAAGAGTGAAGAAAAGAGAGAGGAGGGGAACAGAAAGTGAGAGGGGAGGGAGAGAAAGAGAAAGGAGAGGTGAGAAAAGAAGGCATGAAGTGTCCGAGAAAGACAGAAAAGGGGACATGAAAAGTGAGGGGAGAAAAAGGGAAGAAATGGGGGTGAGAAAGAGGAAGGGAGAGGAAGTGGAAAGAGGGGGAAAGAGGGCAGAAAGGAGAGAGAGATAAAGGGAGAAAGAGAGAGAAAGGGAGTGATAGAGTGTGACACCTGTATACGGAGAGAGAGAGAAAAGATAGGGAGGGAGAGACAGATGGCTGGCCCAGAGCACATGTCCTATAGGGCTTTAATATGAAGGCGGCTGTGACTGTTTCATCCAGCCCCAAATGCATTATCTGTGTCCACATGAGCAGCATCTCCGAGAGGGGCTTCAGAAATGTCTACACTGATAATCACCTTCACCTGTCGTTGTCTTTGTATACTTACTAACCATCTGTCTTCGCGATAAGTGATGAACATGCTTCAACCAAAGTCTTATTTAATCATGAGAAGTCTGATGTTTGAACAGTTTTGCACCTTTTTTGTCTTTTTCATAAGGCTGCGTTCACCACAAACTTTTGGCAGCCAAGTTAAAGCTCTTATACCGTCTTTCCCCGCCACAAGTAGGGCCGCTACTACATGATTTTGTCAAAGCTCCCTGATCCATCTCTCCAAATGTGCAGCAGGATGTGAGCGCTGCTGCGATTTCTGTTTTGGATTGTACAGTTGTTTCCCACGCTGTGGACTCAGTGGGAGCAAGAGAAGAGGCGGCGGAATGCCCAGTCTTTCACTCCAAGTAGCTAAAATATAGAGCACAGTCCAGTGAGCGATAAGCCACTGGTGTCTGACGAGCACGAAAGGTACGGTATTTACCCACTTACAGTTGTGCTCATAGAATATGAATGATAACACAACAATCTTTTTCCCACTCATGGTTAGTGGTTGTGCAAAGCCATTTATTGTCAAAGAACTGAGTTTACTCTTTTGAAATCATAACGAAACAGAAACTACTCAAATGTCCCTGATCTAACATTTACATGACCTTCAACAACTGCCAGGAAAATTGTTCAAGAGCAAAGAAAAACTCATTTCAGCTGAAATACAGGATTCACTGACAAAATTGGCCTCTCTGAAAAAAATGTGTTTCAAGATGCACAATATGTAAACCTTTGATCAGGGACATTTGGCGAGTTTCTAGTTTGAAAAGTGTAAACAAACTGTGTGGAGTTTGCATGTTCTCCTCGTGTCTGTGTAGGTTTCCTCCGGGTGCTCCGGTTTCCTCCGGGTGCTCCGGTTTCCTCCGGGTGCTCCGGTTTCCTCCGGGTGCTCCGGTTTCCTCCGGGTGCTCCGGTTTCCTCCGGGTGCTCCGGTTTCCTCCGGGTGCTCCGCTTTCCTCCGGGTGCTCCGCTTTCCTCCGGGTGCTCCGGTTTCCTCCGGGTGCTCCGGTTTGCCCTACCACCAAAGCAACCGGCAAAAGAGATTTTTAATCTCCGTAGTACGGTGGCCCTGAAGTGCAAGTCACG